>CAKNWW010298007.1:0-22344 GCA_932074435.1 Andricus kollari | reverse complement strand
TAAAAAATCCAAAGTCTGATTTACAAACGTTTAATTTCTAAAACCGCTTGGAATATTTATACACTTAAATAGAGAAGTACCTTCTAAAGCATAATATATAAAGTATTATATTATAATATAATATAAATGTATGCTGCAATGATTTAAAATTAGTATACAGTATTATAAAAGTATACAAAAAAAAAATTATTTCCTGCTTCCTGCTCATTGTATACCTGCAATCGGAACCCGGCGGTTTGATTTCTTATTATGCTACTTTTAATCTATGAAATATATTAAAATTTAAAACCAAATGTGGGCGTCCGCACGAAAAGGGGCACTTATGAACGGTTTCATCTTAGAAGATATTTGCGTTTTTCTAAGTCGCTTGAATAGCGTATCTGTCACTGGAATTCCAGATTTCCGCCGAAGGGTTTCTAACATAATTTTACTCGTTATTATTTTTCTGACAGACTTGTAAGCCACAAAAACCTTCACATCCTCTAGAACTAAAATAGAAAAAGAAATGTAATAGCCTCGTGTATGATTCCTCTTAATCTATCATCAGTAATTTATAAATTTTAAAAATCATGTGAAATATGACAGCCTAACCTAAAAGAATCGGCCTTATTCAAAAAGAGGTAACTGACCGATTCACATAGTCGCGAACCAATTCAGTTTAAAAAATCTCAATCTGGAAATGACAGATACGCAATTCACCGAGTCGCCTTTTCAATGCGATCTTTTTTCCTGGGTATGTCTCGAAAGGAACCGGAAGTGGGTATACTTCACGTTCGAAATAAAGGCATATAGGCGAGCAGTGCACCCCTGAAAAGAAGTATAAAAAAACGAGTTGACCGACGAGATAGTTTCGCCAGGATGAAACCTTTTCTAATCGATGTGTTATGTTGTTGCGAACAAAAAACCTTAGTGACATTTTTTCGCACCAATGGTCAGTAATTTGTTATTAACAAAAAACTTGCAAAATTGAAATAGATTTAAAAATCAATACGAAAAGACATTTATTATATATTTTGGGCCGAAATAAGCACTTTTTAACTCCTGTCATTTTTTCGAAAAACGCTTCGTTTTCGAGTTACGAGCGATTTAGAGTTGAAAAATAACCAAAATGCGCTATTTTCATAAATTTTTTTCTCGGTTTCTACTGGAGCTTTCTGAATTTTCCTTATTTGAAGTTACTCGCCGAAAGTTTTATTTTCATGCAATTTTTTTTATTTCGGCGAATTTCTTTCCCCTTTCAAGATTTGCGATCAAAAACTCGTGAAATTCACCGATTCTCCACGAGCGGACGAGTAGCCGGAAAACAAAATATCGATTCGCGAACTATTGATATAGTAACTGTATACTTTTTAATTAATTATAGTATCGCATAGTTGTTTAAGATTACGAATTATATCTTACATTTAAACGAAAAATAAAGAAATTTAATGTTTTTACAACGAATGCATAGGGTAGGGTGGGGCGAGATGAGCATAGTTGTCTTTTTCGCGTCAGTATTTAAAATCTGCTAATTCATTGCTTAAAAGTAAGTTGTTATATATATTCTACAAACATTTTTAATTATAATTTTTCCAAGGTAAAAGTAAATCAAAAAGTATATACGGGATTAGAAACGAAAATAAAAAAGTAGTGCGCTTGGCTCATACCGCCCTATGCCTGGGGCGGCATGAGTCAGGCACTGGGGCGAGATGGGCCAGTTAATTAAATGACTTTTTATATATTATTTATAAGTAAGAGGATTGTTAAGTTAGAGTATTATAAAACAAAAACATAGATTACACATATATTAAGCGATTTAAACGATTTATATCTACATATCTTTTAATAATTGTATTACAGAAATAAATATAACAATTTTTCGAGTTACCCGTGTACATTTTCTCAGTAAAAATTAAATTTTAAAGTAAGAAAACTATACGAAATATTAGACTGGTCTACTACACGACGCTGTATTTCACATATACTGGGCTTTTAAGCCGTTTTTTTAAAAATAGTTTTACCGTATTTTTCAAGCATAACAATGTTTTTCTCTTTTTTATAGCATTTTACGAGTTTTCAAACAAAGTTACTTAAGAAATATACCAGAAAAACAGTGCTCTCTTCTGGTTGCCAGCAACTCATATTATTTTTTAATACAGACCTATAACAGTGCATCTGTCAAACTTTTTCTGAGCATTTTTTTCGACAATATTAGTTTTTTATATGTTTGCACCATAATTAATACACTGCACAATCTGATACAATAAAACATTGCATGTTATCCCACTGTCTGCTACACTAAGAGGTTAGGTTAAAGCACAGGAAGAGGTGGCTCATACCGCCCCAGAACAGTGGCTCATTCCGCCCCATATGACACTTGCAAGTAAAATGAAAATTTCACCTATTTTTGTGTTACAATTATATGAAAGTTGGTAAAAAACTTAAGGTTTATTGAATAAGCTATCTAAATAACCACTGGAAAAGCATCTAATATGTAATTTTGTCTGATTCTTGAACTTTCTAAACAAATGCAAAGTAGAAGAATACAGGTCTTAAAATATTTACTTTCATTTTTTCCAAATTTATTCAACATTAAGCGAACATTTTTTAAAAAGAAGTTTGATAACGTTCTTCCTGATATTAATACAAAAAACAGTTACAAAAGAAATGATAGATTGCGAGAAAATTGAGTGGCTCATCTTACCCCCTATGCTCATCTCGCCCCACCCTACCCTATAATAATAACTATTTATTAATACAAAATGTACATTCATGCTTAAATACAAACCCTTATTTAAATTTATTTGTAACTATTAGATGAAAAACTAATCTTCAGTCTCACATTCAGTCCCTGCTTCCATATCGTCAGTTTGTGTTTCTAGAGTTTTACATTTTATAGAGCAAGAGCACAGATCGCAACATTTAAAACCTTGTGGTAAGCAAGAACAAATTTTTTCATCGCTGCGGAGGTTTGCAAGAACGCGGTTAGTTTAAATTTTGTTTGAATATCGTATTTTTTATATAACAGTTATAATGGTTTATATTCAAATACAAAAGTATATTTTATGTAAGAATAAATAAATTAATCAATTAATAGCTATTATTATATGCATTTCTGGTTACAACATTAAATTTCTTTATTTTTCATTTAAATGTGATGTATAATTCGTAATCTTAGATAACTATGCGATACTATAATTAATTGAAAAGTATACAATTACTATATCAATAGTTCGCGAATCGATATTTTGTTTTCCGGCTACTCGCCCGCTCGTGGAGAATCGGTGAATTTTACGAGTTTTTGATCGCAAATATTGAAAGGGGAAAGAAAATTGCCAAGATGAAAAAAATTGCATGAAAATACAACTTTCGGCGAGTAACTTCGAATAAAGAAAATTCAGAAAGCTCCAGTAGAAACCGAGAAAAAAATTTATGAAAATGCCGCATTTTGGTTATTTTTCAACCTTAAGCCGCTCGTAGCTCGAAAACGAAGCGTTTTTCGAAAAAATGACAGGGGTTAAAAAGTGCTTATTTTGGCTAAAAATATATAATAAATGTGTTTTCGTATAGATTTTTTAATCCTTTTCAATTTTTCAAGTTTTTTTGTTACTAACAAATTACTGACCATTGGTGCAAACAAATTTCACTAAAGTTTTTTGTTCGCAACAACATAATACATCGATTAGAAAAGGTTTCATCCTGGCGAAACTATCTGGTCGGTCAACTCGTTTTTTATACGCCTTTTCAAGGGTGCACCGCTCGCCTAATAATACGTGCCTTAAATTTACTGCAGGTGTTTTTTCTTTTTTGAAAACCGGGTTTTCGAAATTCCAACTTCAAAGATGCCCCGCAACTAGGTTTCCAACCAAAAAGATTTATCTACGTATTAAAATACCAAGAATTAATCCGACTATATGAGCCCACAGCAATCACAAATTTGTTGAAATTTTTAGTTCTTAAATTTATGTTTCGTAATTTTTCGAAACCTTCAACGTTTTTTTTTCTTTAAAATCTTAAAGATTCAATTCTTTTCATTTTATATCCTTCAAAATTAAAATTACTGAACTATAAAGATCTCCTATTTGGCAACGTGCAAAGTTTAATAATTAAATTTAAAAGGCATTGAATTTTCAAGGAATTTTTCTTCAAAAATTACGCAAACTCAAAATTAACATGAAGAACAGCGATCAAAAAGGAAAAACTATTATGTTTTAAATAAGCATTCAAAATATTTAATTTTCACATTTTTCCGTTCAATATCAATGAATTAGGAACTTGTAACCTTTAAATTTAAAATTGCCAAAGTGGGCCCTTTAAAATTACACTATGTTTTAATTAGAAAATGAAAACTGATTACTTTACAATTAAAAGTTATGACTGCAAATGCATGAAAAGTGAATTTCTAAGTTCGCTTACACGTTCGAAGAGTTCGGCTTCGCCGTCGTCGATAATAATCGATTCTGTGTTCTCAACATTCTCTACACTATCTGATGTCTCGACCTCATCGTTACTGTCTCTATTTTCTTCATCTTAATTATCATCTTTTCTCTGTAGAAACATTAAAATTAAGCGTTGTTGCAATTACACAAACAAAATTGAATATTTTCAATTAAAGTGATGATCCGAGATCTGTTTTATCATCTTAATGCTATTTTTTTTAAAAAAAGCTCATTAATTTTAATAACTAAAAATTAGGAATAAGTGCTACGTTACTTCTTTTTTGATCTCCCTCACAGCCATATTCTCCTTCCAATTCTTATTCTTCTTTGCATCATATTTTAAGATATCTGGAGCCACTCTCTCAATTTGAATTAGTAGAAATTTTATAAATTCATTCATAGCACTTAATTTTAATTGATGAATCAGTTATTTTCAGAAGTTTACTAATTTTAACAGTAAAAATACCGTAACTGAAGTTAATCAGTTATACCGTAATATTGCAGTGAATCAGCGATAGATAAACAGACCTCCACCACAATGGATGCCATATATATTATTATTTTTAAGAAAATATTTAATTTCATTGGTCTTCCATAAGTCATAAGCTTAAATATATTTTAAATAATGCACATTATAAAATAAAAAATTGAGTATAATATTTTAAGGAAGACCAAAAATAATTAATCTTAGAAAAAATAAAAAATGAAAGCTATAAATTTGAATGAATGAGATAGAATTTATTTAAAATTAACATCATCACTGATTTTAATCAGTGCCAAATTTACAGTTAGAATTATTACTGATATGGACCCATTTCTCAATGAATTTCTGAAAATCGCAAATTTATACATTTAAAAAAATTTCAAGATTGAGAATTGTATATTTAAGCATAAAAATAATTTAAACATTAGGTTTGGTAAAAATCGTAATTTTAGGTATTTGAAAAATATAAACAACGTACAATTATAGCTGATCTGAACAAAATTTTTCAGTAGTTTGCTTCTAAAAAACGTAAATTCTATATTTCGCAAGCATTGAGATTATTATAAAAATATGTTAATACAAAACTGTTTAAATTGATGAAAATTTATTTCATAGCGTTATAATCAAGGGGGTAAGACTTCAACTTTTTAAAATATAAAATGTTCTTTACTTCAATACATTGACAAGTTTTATATAGTTGAAAATGATTAGGTTTTTAGATAAAGGAAATTGATCAGAATTATCAATAAAGATAACAAATTAATATTTGAAAGACGAATAAAAAAATTATACCAAAAAATGCAAAATTAACATGTAGCAATGAATTAAAATATCGGTGGAGCGTTGAAAACTTCACAGAAATATTACATTCAAAAATGTTTAAGACCTTTAACATAGTTTAAACAAAACAAAAATAAATAAAAAACAACAGGGGCGCGCGCCTCGGCGAGCGCAAAATTTCTAGTCTGATAATAAAACCGTGTTACCGAATGATTTTGTAATTCTGCTATTAATTTGGAAAAAATAAGTGTATTTAACCATTAGATCTTAAGATTGAAAAAAATATATAACGCTATAAATTTGAAAAAAGATAGTTAGGGACAAGTTACCGGATGACATTTTTCTAAAATTTTCTTACATTTTTCTAGAAATAAACTCACTCGCGGATTCGCTAATTCAACACTAAAGTAGATATAATTTTATTCCGTTATTTCAATATTTTCAATATATCAATTTTTTATATCTAAAAAATGATTTAAGCAGTTTTCCGCATCGTACATAGATCGAATAGAAAAAAGTCAACATATTTATGTAAATTATACCCTAGAGAAAAAATGCTCACATGTGTTATAATAAATTCAGCAGTAATT
Source organism: Andricus kollari (assembly GCA_932074435.1). Taxonomy (NCBI): domain Eukaryota; kingdom Metazoa; phylum Arthropoda; class Insecta; order Hymenoptera; family Cynipidae; genus Andricus; species Andricus kollari. Next base: position 16,072 of record CAKNWW010298007.1, on the reverse strand, counting down.
TTGGTATACGATAAAAATAACCCATCGATAAAGTTGATTGCAGTGTAAGTCCCTTCGGAGAATATCGTTTGAAATTGAAATGCCATTAACTTACAGACTCTTTTAAAAATTAGAATCGTCTCGCTTATGGGCAAAATTTTTTTCCTCGGATGCATCAAATAATAATAAAATGACAGTCGATTAGTAATTTATTATTATTTATTATTCGTATAATTATTATATATATATATATATATATATATTCATTATACAATAAAAATGACAGTGTTGATCATACAGAAATCTTTATAAGGGTAACAATTTATCAAGTTTTTAATTCGGTCCACTGTTAAAAAGTATGTAATACAATGATCTGAGCAATTGTCCATGTGTGTGTGTGTGTCACTTTTGTGAACACGATAACTTGAAAATGGTTAAAAATAAATTGATGAAATTTAAAGACCATATTTTCACCACTAATATCTTAAAACTGACTGAAGGATTTCTAAAAATAGTTATTACCCTTTTTTTAGCGCGTTATAATATCTTAAACATGTGTTTTTTATAGTAAAACTTTTATCATTACCGTCATTCAAAGTTGATGCACGCACTTAAAAGATTCCTTGACTCGAGACTAATCGATTTACCTATAATATTAAAACATTTTATAAAATGTACGGAAGTTATGGGCATTTATATTGTTTAAAAAATCGATTTTTAGAGTACAAATTTTCTCATGCACATAATTGAAAGTTAACGTGTGGAAAAATGTCCTGGCAGTCTGGTTATAGGTCTCGCCCAGGTCTAAATTTATTTAGACTGTCTATCAGTCTGCAAGGACTGATCTGGCCCAGGTTTGACGCTGGTCTGTCCCACGTCTGACCTTATCTAGACCGTCTAATCTGGAAGGTCTGATCTGTCCAAGGATTGGCGCTGATCAGCGAGCCAAGAACAAAAAAAGTTCTAAGTTCGATCAGCCAATTTTTTTTGACATATTCCAAAAAAGTTACAGGGTGTCTGAAATGATAGAAAATAAGAAATTCACGTTATCAAAACAAGACTTTTTTTCTCATCACCTTGACAGTCTGGTCTGGTCCAGGTTTGGCGCTGATCAGCTAGCCAAGATCAAAAATTGTAAATTGTAAAAATTGAAGGTCTGGCATGGCCCAGACCAGGCGTTGATCAGCGAGCAAAGAACAAAAAAAGTTCTAGGTTCGATCAGCCAATTTTTTCGGATATATTTCGAATAAGTTATAGGGTGCCTAAAATGATTAGCGGCTGCGCGTGACAAGAGCACATCAAAATTGGCCAAAACTGAAAAACCTATCCATGAATCATAACACTCATTTTCTAATTGTTTTTTGGGTCGCTGATTACAAATCCAATAACAAAGCTTTGAAATTCAAAATGGCGGATCCAATATGGCGACGATTTCTTTTTAATTATTTATTTTTCATGAAAACCATTTTCTAGTTGTTCTTTTGGGTCCCTGCTTCCAAATCCCTCGCCAAAACATCGAAATTCAGAATGGCGGATCCAATATGGCGACCACATTTAAAAAAAATTATTTACTTTTCATCAAACTCATTTTCCAGTTGTTTTTTGGGTCACTAACTTCAAATCTATCATCAAAACTTTTAAATTCAAAATAACGAATCCAATATGGCGACCAAATAAAAAATTGTTTTGTATGAATCTCGTTTTATAGTCGTTTTTTTGAGTCTATTCATAATAAATCAAATATTACAAGTTATTTAGTATCTGCAAGAATTGTGAAACCTTTTAACATTGAAATTCATACGAAATTAATCATTTTTTTGCAACCCTTTGATGACGTTGATTGTAACCATTCTACGATTTGGATAGACTCTAGAGACATTACTTGTAAATGAAAGCTCGTGAAATTTCGTTTCTATCTACGATAACGTATGTGTAAAACAATAAAAATTTCATTTTATACAAATTTTGACCTGAGTTTCGGCCAAATTTGATAAGCTCCTGTCCCACTGTGCTGCCCAGCCCATAACTAGCGGCTGACCAGACCATACCTAGCGGCTGAGCAGGCGGTCTGCTCTGGGGCTAGCCAGAAAAAACGTTACACTTTTGTCCAGGTCCAGTCTAGACCGTCCGCTCAGCGTCAAGACTGGTAACCCGGCGGTGTGGTCTGGGCCAAGCCAGCGCCAGAACATTTTTCCACACGGGTTGATGCAGCAATATAACTATGTTGAACGCTGACTGCATGAGTTCCATTGACAAGCGCCCACTGGGTGGATGAAAGAACTCCACCCTGTGGGCATCCGCTTGAAAATTTTGCCTTCACATCCCAGCTGGCACAAATATCTAGAAACGTTATTAAAATGTTCTAAAAACGTCCTAAGTCAGTCCAAATAACGTTCCTTGAACATATAATGTTCCAGAGACGTTTTAAGGACGTATTTGGCATATGACACGTTTTCAGAACATTATTTAGTCTGACTTAGGACAGTTTTTGAATCATTCAAATAACATCTTTTTTCTATAATTTGCGAAAAAGTGCCAGTTTTTCCACCTGTTTTTGGTGTAAAAAGTGACCGATTTTTGGTCGATGACGTATCGCATGCGCAGTGCCGACCTTTCCGGGCAACAGTGAAAAAAGTGAACGGGCGCAGTGAGAAAAGTAAATGAATGCAGCGACAAAAGTGAGGCACAGTGAAAAAAGTAAATGAAGTACAAACTACTTCGTGTTACTCTGTGTGTGTTCGTGCTGCCTCGGGTGAGCTCGTGCGCAGGCAACTTCATTATATTTTCCGACTCTCGTTCCTAACCTAAATCAATTTCCAAAAAGTTGTTGATTATCAATGGTTTAATCGCTTTTATGGATATGGACGAAATTGCTTGGCAAAAGCAAAAAAACACCGTCAGTTTCTCCGAAAATAATGTGCTTGGTTTTTTCGCGAAAAATCGGAAATTTGGTTATTGGCATTCTAACAAAACATTCTTACCAGCTTATTGTTACGGCCATATTATTGCAATGGTTTTGATAATTGCCATTGTTCGTGTTGCGTCAATCGACTAAAAATCGCCCTCTTTTTGCACAAAATACAGGTGAACAAAAACTAGCACTTTTTACACAAATTATAGAAAAAGTATGGTGCCCCACATATTGAAAAAGCGACGATTTAAAACTCGTATGATAGCCACCCTCGCTCCGCTCGGGTGGCTAACTTCACACTCGTTTTAAATCTCTCGCTTTTTCAACTTGTAGCACAATATACTATTGTCTTGTACGTCCAAAGAAACGTTTTTAGGAAGTTCCAATTACGTCCTTACATTTCGTGCCCACTGGGTTCATTACCATATAGCGGAGTATGTACCGTTCTGCTTTTTAACATGTAGAGCATCCACCTGTTTCCGTGTCACTAAATCCGTATGTTTCAGCACTCTTCTCAGACACTTGACTTAGTCCTTAGCTCGCGGCTCGCTTTTGTTGGTTCTTGCGTCTGTTGGTTCTTCCACTTCGCGCTCAATAATATGGTTGCCTCGCGCTCAGCCCTTGTACTTCCCCCACATTTGTGCACAGACCTTTTAAAACTAAAGGTCAAAGCATCGACAACTGTAATTTGGTGATCGTCAATTCTCTTTTGGTAAAGCAGATTCGGCTTTAACGAACACATTCGCATCACGGATCCCGTGCTTCTTACTCGATTTGGTCCGAAATGCGAACTTTTCTACATTTTTTTCAACACTATGATATCAAATGTTTATTACATTTTTTTATCGTGGCCAAGGATTGCTTATTTAGATATTGCAAAATTAAGTAAAAATTTTATCTATCATGATTACTTTAATATTTTTTCCTGATTTTGCATTAAATGTTATCCTCAGCTACCACGAAAATGTTTATCGAATCAATAAATGTATATTATTACAACTCATATTATGCATTGGTATTAAAACAGACATGTTTTCATTATCTTGTTATCATAATTAATAAAAAGTGCGCATTCCATGAAAAATGTTGTTATTAAACATTTTATTGCAACCAGTGTCGTTTACCCATAAATTTAATTTGTTTATTTTCAGTATTATTTTTTACGATTTGAGCCAAAAATACGCATCCTGACGTAAAGTGTTTCGAAGAATATTTGTAGATAAAATTTGGGCGAAAATTTTTGTTAAATAAAATGTTATTGTAACTCACGGTGAGCCTCAACCAATTTTAACTTAAATATCTTACTCAACGCCAGTTTTTTGTAAGATTTTATTTTCTTATGTTGCCCGAATATTTTATGTGAGAAACGAAAAAAATTGATTGAACCTTTTTTTTGAAAATTCCAATTTTGATTTTTGAAGATTTTTTTTCTTATAGAAAATTATAGTTATGTGTACACTGTGATACATAAAATATGTAGTAAAAAAGTTCCTATAAAATGTATGTGTCGAACGAAAACTTGGTCTTCCATAGGGGTTTTTGTAGCGCAAATAGGGGATTTTGGTCCCTGAGGTTATTAAAATATCTTACTCAAAAAAAACTTTTTGCAAAATTCAATTATCTGATTTTGTTCAATAGTTTGAGCCAAGAAGGAAAAAAATCGATAAAGCCCTTTTTGTAATTCAATATTCGAATTTTTGAGACTCTTTTTTTTCGAAAAAAAAGTTTTTATTATGTGTGCGTTGTTATACAGGGTGTCCAAAAAGTAACGAAACACCTAAATAATTTTCCAGGTAAAATATTTTTCAAAAAGGTCAGGGTCATTCTTGAAGTAACTTTTAACAAGGAATCCAGTGGTGACCTTGAATTTGACCTTGAGCTTGACCTTCAAAGTTATTTCAAGGTCAAATTTTTTTTCTTCAAGTGGGAACCCCTATTTTTGACGACGGCAATGGAAAGAGCGGGAAATTTTACGTCCAAAAATGTACTCAGGTCGTGGGTCAAGGGTGACCTTGAACTTCAGCTGAAGGTCATAAAGCTTGACCCAGGTATGGGGTGGGTCCAATCTGTACTGCTGCGGCTCAGATGCTTACGAAAAACTTTAAAGTCATTTTTGGAGTAACTTTTAACGAGAAATCTAACGGTGACCTTGAATTTGACCTTAAGCTTAACCTTCAATGTTATTTCAAGGTCAACTTTGTTTTTTTAATTGGAACCCCTATTTTTGACAACGGCAATCGAAAGAGCGGGAAAGTTTGCGTCCAAACATAAACTCAGGTCATGGGTCGAGTATGACCTTGAATTTCAGCTGAAGGTTATTAAGCTTGACCCAGATATTGGGCGGTTCCAATCTGTATTGCTGCGGCTGAGGTGTTTACGAAAAACGTCGATGTCATTCTTGGATTAACTTTTAACAAGGAATCCAGTATAACCTTCAATTTGACCTTGAGCTCGGCCTTCAAGGTCATTTGCAGGTCAATTTTTTTACATTTAGCGTTATCCAGGAACAACGTCGTGGACGTAGTAAAATATGTTCCCTTTGGGGTTCTTGATTTTCGTGAGTCCCCTTGCCTCTCACGATCAGGGTGCTTGATTTAAGTGAGTCCCCTCGCCTCTCACATTTGATTATTAGCAGTAATCAGCACAACATCTTATTTTAAGTGCTCGAATTGTTCTCCATTCACCTCTTGACAGTAAGCTAATCGATGATAAAAGGAATCAATAGCTGACTCATCTATGATCCTTTGCCGTAATTCATCTAAGTTTTGGGGTTTTGTTTTGAACACCCGATCCTTCAGATAACCCCAATAAAAATAATCTAGAGGCGTCAAATCAGGTGACCAAGCTGCCCATTCAATTGTCCATAGTGAGCAGCTGCACCATCCTGCTGAAACCGTATGTCTTCAAAGTAGTCTCTGGCTATTTTTTGATTGCAGGAACTATTAAATTTCGAAGCATAGCTTCATAGTTTTGAGCATTTAACTCACCACCAATGAAAAATAGTCCTATAATTCTATTGTTTAGTATTCCAGCCTAAACATATAACTTCTGCGGATACTGCGATTTATCTTCTCGCATCCAGTGAGGATTTTCATCTGCCCAATATCTGCAATTATGTCTACTCAAAGTTCCATCAAGTTGGAAAGTTGCTTCATCTGAAAAAGCTATGTTTGATGGAAAGTTAGGATCTTCAACTATGCGTGCCATCATGTCTTCAGAAAACTCAACGCGACGATCGAAATCGTCTTCATTCAACTTGTGAACCAGTTTCACTTTAAATGGATGGAATTTTGCTGTTTTTAGTACGTTGTGTACAGACGATTTACTTATGTCATGCTCTTGAGCAGCTCTGCGGGTGGAATTATGCGGATTTTCAGTAAAAGATAGCAAAACATCTAGTGACTTCTCCTTATTTGTTGCTGACCTTGGTCTGCCTGATCTCGGTAGATCTCTGACAATGCCGAGATTATTGAACCTACTAACTGTATTTTGAACGGTCGAGAGCGCAATTGGAGTTCTGCCAACCCTAAATGTTTTATCGAAAACATTCATTACTGTCCTGAGAGATCTTTCCACTTGACCCCAACCTCTCACCATAAGAAGTGTTGTTCTTTCTTTTTCAGTGAGGCGTTGCATTTTGACTTTACGGACTAACCCTTACTGAAATTTCAATCAGAATCAAGAAGGTTAAACTTATAACGCAGATGAACGTTTAAAAAAAATGAAAATTGTAATCTGGTATTTTTACGTAAAAGCTCTACCTCATTTTTACATGTGAACTATTGCACTTATGATTGATATAAATTTTGTAGGGTAAAAAAATGTGGAATTTGTTGCTTATTGAAGTATCAATTTATAACGAAGCTTCAGCTCGTAACTATTCAGTTCTTTGATTTTTATTTATTTATTCATTATATAATCAAATTTTGTGAGAAGAAAGTTAAAACTATACTTTGATCGACTTTTTTATTATTCGTGGGTTTGATGCTAGCATAACTAATATTCAATACGCACATTTTATTTTTTTTATTTTTTAAATTTTTGTACTTAGAAATTTTTTTTTGACCTTGAAGGTCAATTTCAAGGTCAAATTAAAGGTCACCACTGGATTCCTCGTTAAAAGTTACTCCAAGAATAACCTCGGCCTTTTTCGTAAAGACCTGAGCCGAAGCAGTACAGATTGGACCTGCCCCATACCTGGGTCAAGCCTAATAACCTTCAGCTGAAGTTCAAGGTTATCCTTGACCCATGACCTGAGTTTATGTTTGGATGCAAAATTTCCCGCTCTTTTGAATGCCTTTGTCAAAAATAGGGGCTCCCACTTAAAAAAACAAAGTTGACCTTAAAATAAAATTGAAGGTCAATCTCAAGGTCAAATTCAAGGTCACCACTGGATTCCTTGTTAAAAGTTACTTCAGGAATGACCTTGACCTTTTTGAAAAATATTTTACCTACAAAATTATTTAGGTGTTTCGTTACTTTTTGGACACCCGTATAACAAAAAATATGTAGTAAAAAAGTTTCTATAAACTTTTGTGTAAAATTAAATTGAGTCTTCTATAGAGGTTTTTGTAGCATAAATATGGCTCCAAAGCCCTCTATGTAAGACCCAGTTTTCGTTTAAAAGAAAAGTTTATAGGAACTTTTTTGCTACATATTTTACATGTAATAACATAACTGTGACTCAAAATTTGAATTAAAAGAAAATAATCAAAATTTGATTTTTCAAAAAAAGGGCTTAATCCATTTTTTTCCTTGTTGACTCAAAATTTCTGAGTAAAATCAGATAATTGAGTCCTGCTGAGAGGTTTTGTTAAGTAAGAATTTTCACTAACATTAGGTACCCAAAACCCCTATTTGCTCTACAAAAACCTCTATAGAAGATTCAGTTTTTGTTTGACACAAAAGTGTATAGGAACGCGTCTACTCGATATTTTATTTATAAAAAATTTCACATGATTAACAATTTTTATCAGAGAGAAACAAAATCTCCAAATATCAGTATGTTGATATTCAAAAAAAAAAAATTACAAAAAACTGTGCAGTTAGAAAATAACAATAAAATTTCTGAAACGGCACATTGCTAGGTGCAGAAGCACATTATGGGTTATGCTTTCACTGAAATTAAGTACGTATTTTTTAGTTTCTACTTTTATTTTATAAACGAACGAAATTAATTAAATAATATACAGTAAATATTTCCACTAAACAGTTATTAAGTGAATGGAATGAACTAGCTTCCAAAAAAATTGACTTGGTGAGTCAGTTTTAAAAATAACCTCTATATTAAATTATTTTTTTTTAGTTAGAACGAGTCTAGTTTGTGAACAAAATTGCTAATTCTTCAGAGATACCCTTTAATGCTTTAATGAATTATTTGATTTTTAAACTGCTTTTTAGTTTTCTCATTTTCTAGTCGGTATAATCTGTAATATAAAGGATTACGGGAAGAAATGAAAACTCACTGATAAATGACTTTAAAAGATAAATGAGACTTTGCGAAATTGCTACTGTATTCAATTATTACAAATTTACAATGCAACTATTCAACCACTACCTATCAAATACCACTGCTAAAAATGTTTGTAAAATGAATATACTTTCAATATACGAATGTATATGAATTGTAATATACGTTGTTATGTAATTCGAAATCATTTGCAAAGTATATTGAATATAATACTCATCTATATTAATAATAATAAATTTATATTGCATTTAATATACACGTGTAAATACATTTATGTATATATTTTGTTACTTATTCATTTTTTTTATAAATTTGCATAAAGTCATTAGCATATATTGCACATGAAGTCAGCTCCCTTTTTTCAGTGTAGATATATGTTTCTGCAAGTTGCATTATGCGCGTGCAGACATTAAAACACTCAGGTACGAGAAAACTGTCCTAATCAGCTTAAATAATAAAAACATAAATATTTTCATTTTAGGATCAAAAAAAATTTGAGGAAAAAGTGTAATAGAATTCTGTCGTTGCCTTACTTGACTATAAGTTTCCATATTTAGTACAAAAAAATTTCCAATGGTCACATGACAATCGCGTGTACTTCTCAATATCATCACACGCAACATCGTTTTCTGCTTCTGTGACATCACGTACCAATTTGACTCGTATCTAAAAAAATTATGTTAAAGATATTAGGTTTTGTTCTTTAAGTATTCAAATTTTTTGTTTTTGTATTCACGGAAAATAAATTGTCTCTGGATAAATCAATTGTTATCTGTTTGGCAAGTTTAAAAAAAAATTATAGTGTATTAAATTAGACATTAAATTTTTTTTCTTCTATTTAAAATACAAAATGGGTGTTCAAACTTGACCCAAAAAAATCAAGACCTGAACTGTCCGGAATAATCTTTTGTTATTTCAAATAATATTGTGAAGTGTTGAAAAATTATACGTTTTATTAAGAAAACATATTGAATCCTAGAAAAATTCTATAGAGTTTTATTATATTTGTTTTGATGCATAGATTACCATTAATTTCTGTTGTACACTAGCATAAAAAATAATACATTAGAAAATCATTTTTTTTTTGCATTGCTTGAGTAACAAAAAAATTTACACAAAATACTAACATATCATTCGAGACAGATCCACTACCATTCAGCAACATTTGTCCAGCAAAACAATCGAAAAAAAGGTGAATAGCTTGAGCCATAAAATACGTCGCGAACATTACGACCATATCAAGTTGATCAATGTTCACCACAATCTGTAGAAAAATTTTGTATGAAATAATTTTTAAGTCATTGTTTTTATCAAACTCATTAATAAATTTTTAATAAATTACATTTTTATACGGAGAAACTTCTGGTGGTAAAATTTGATATTTTAATATTTATTTTTGCATGAGAACAAACACAAGCCAGAATATAGCTTCACTATTACAAAAATTACTATTTTCAATATAAAATTGTGCATATGGTAAGTAGTTTTACTATTTCGACTCAGTGATCCCGAAGTCTATTCGCTCGACGAATGATTGGAATAACCAAAACACTTTCCTTGATCATACCTTTAAGAGAAAAAAACATTCGTTCAATTATATGCAATAGTTCCCGAGAAAAAAATAAATGAAAATATGCTTTGTTTTTATGCGTTCACATTGGAATGTCCCCTTATATGAAAATTCACGATAGCAAACCTAATTCAAAAATAATTATACAATCATCCTATCATACAATTAAAACAATAATATGTATTATATATAAAATCAGAAGTATATTATCGTAGTTTGTTATCGTAATTTCAATACTAAATATTACTTATTCATTAAATAATAGCAATAATATTTATTCTAAATTACGAGGGATTAGAAAGATTATTTATTGTTATTATCAGTTGTATACAAAATTATTATATTGAAATTATTAATTACCTAATTAAATTTTTGCTATTTTTACTTTGGCAGTTAGAAAAAACAATGTGAATATTTTGATAAACTATTTTTTATAATATTTTATAATTGTAACATTGTTCGTAGTGTGCTCATTTTTACACAACCCTAATTAAATCCAATTCTTCGCAATATAAAAGTTTCCGTCACGGAATTTGTTACAATAAGACACTTCAGTAGTATCAATATACGCTTTTGTTAAAAGTTCCCAGTAAAATTCGGTACTAAAAATCTTTCAATTTTTCGGCCATAAATGAATAAAACTTGAGATCGCTGGTATATTTTGAATGGAAAGTAAATGGATGGAATTAGAAATGAACGTTGGATAATCTGAATTTTTCGCAGAGAAATCGATAAATCATTATTAACTGGTGTCGTAGAGTAATGGGTTTGCAAATGTTAACGCGGCAAATAGCTGGATGAGAAATTTGGTTACTCTCTTGATTTTGCTTTTAAATCTCATGCAGCAGATGTTCCATAAAGGGCCAACCATACGCATTGTTGAGGCGTAATGAAGAAGAAAATGATGTTTCGGCTTTAAACAATTAGAGATTTTTTTAGTAAGCAAAGTTAAGTATTCTTTAATTTTCACTTCTAACATCTGAAAAGTTCGTAGACGAATCTTTGTACTGTAAACGATCTCTAATATCTCTTTCATTAGTAACAATAATTGCGAGTGTCCATCATTTTCATCAACACACTGCTCAATGACCATGCTTACCCGTGTGGGGTTTGCTGGTCCCCCATCGGGTGCCTCTCCAGGTTGCGGATAGGGGAACGCCTCCCAGATATGGGTGGTACCAGGGAAATTAATCGGTATGTTAAAAACAATATACCCCAAGGGAGTAGCAATCTCCCCACTGATTCCGATCGGGTGCAAGCCCCGGTGGTCAGTGCCGGTCCCATGGATTTTGGGGGGGACCAAACATACTTGGATGGAGCGTCTGCGAGGAGTTGGGTGGTCCTTTGGACGTGGCAGAGGAGGTGGAAGTGTCCGTCAATAAGATGGACATTGCAGAAATGGATGCCAAACTCTCAGAGACGTATAGTCTCTTTAAAGAGTTATGAGGCACCATCAAGGAAATGGTGGATTTCAGCAGAACTAAGAGGAACATGTGGCTTCCAATTAGGGACGGGCTGGAACGACCGAAGCAACTTACAAACCAACTGCGCGATCACTCCATCACTCCCGTGATAGGAAGCGAGACAGGGAGACCACTCTGAGTCCAGTGGAGAAGAGTCCCTCCAAGCCGAGGAGAAAAAGGTCGAGGATCCGTCCTGCTACTGTGACGACCTCAACCCCCAAGAAGGACGAGGAAGGGATGCCTACACAGGCAACCCAAGCTAGAAAGAAGAAGGTGAGAAAAAGGCGAGCTAGACCCGAGGCGGTTATTATAAAACCTGCCGAGGGTCTAGCCTACGCAGAGGCTAGACCTGGGACCTTAAACGTAAGGTGAAACCTGACATCCTTGGTGCTAAAATTAAGGGTGTCAGAGAAACCAGGAACGGTGAGGTCCTTGTGGAATTAGGACCTGCAGCGGACGGCAAATTAAAGCTATCCGCTGCTATTAGAGAAGCCGTCGGAAAAGGGGGTAGTGTGAGGGAGCTTGTCTCTCGCACTGAGGTCGAAGTCCTGGACCTCGACACTGCAACTGTTGCAGAGGAGGTTGAGGCTGCGGTCAGGAAAAGCCCTGGAGCAGCATAACCTAAGCAGTTACAAGTCACTCTCACGAAAAGGGCCTTCAGGGGAACGCTGAAGGCATTCGTGGGAGTGACAGAAGAACAGGCGAAAAAAAACTACAAGCAGGACACCTGAAGGTGGGGTGGGTGTCCTGCCGTGTGCATAAGAATGCGGAGGCGATAAGGTGTTACCGCGGCCAAGAGGGGCACAAAGCTGCGGTATGCGAAAGCACACCCCAGTGCTACCTCTGTGCCGCACAGGAAGACAAGCTCCGGACAGACCATCGCCCGGGGACAAGGAGTTGCTTGGCGTTCAGAGAGGCAGCCTCGTTGAGGAAGCCTCCTGGACGTGCAAGCTAGCAGCGTAGCTGGGCAGGTCCATCAAAATGCCCAGAACAACAGGAGAAGACCAAGTTGGCAAAAAAGAAGAAGGCCGAGGCGCGGCCAAAGAACGGCACCCACCTGAAGTAATGCGAAAGCGGTTCCGGGGTGGAATCATGCCAAGGAGAAAGGGTGGTGGTTTTTAGTCGCTGGTTGGTAGCATCACTATAATGATCGAATTAAGATCTTTGTATATATTTATATGCATTAAGATCATTGTAGTGATGATATCAGCATCCCGACACTACCGAGAAGTGCGAACCCTTCTCGGTGTGTGGTAGCACATTTTCCACCTTCCCTCGTAAAAAAAAAATGGCCATGCTTAAATTCGTGGTCAAATTAAACATTTCTGCTGCAGAGAGAATTATACATTTCTCTTTTAGATGTGTTTCCAAGATCTCGGAAGGGTTGCTAATATTATAATTAAAACTTTAATGAAATTCTCGAATTTTAGAGTTAAGATAATCTAGTGTAAAAATTTTACGTTCATAAATGTAATGATGTAGCAAAAGAGCAAGGTCTTATCGTAAAAAGACTTTCGCCGATATCTAGCATTAGATCGACTGATGGGTTATTCGTTACATGAAATTCAGGTAATTTATTAAAGACACACTCTTATTTCATACCTGGATCTTTGGGATCTTGAGTTTCCAACAAAGAATTATAATTTGAAATGTTTCGAAGTACACAGTCAGTTTCCCTAAATATTAAATTGATGTGTTTGTGACCAATTATACAGAATTGTCAAAAATTTGATTGCAGTCAAACTTTCAACTAAAACAAAAATCGAGTGCAGACCAAGCTTATCAACAGCTATCAAAGCTAAATCAAAGTATATTATCTTTCTGTCACTGTGGTGATTGATAATAATTATTCCTTCCTCTTTTAAAAATCACAATTCTTCTATTACCTTATTAAGAACTATTTCATTTATAAATACGGAACGATCTAATGTATTAAAATGATTAAATGGAAAAATATTCTCAATTTTCGATTGAAAATATGGTGGCAGATAGGGCATGCTCAAATATACTGCACCACATTGATAAATATTCGTTACAACTTCTTTCTGTTATTTCAAAGAATTTAAGTATTGTACAGTTTTATCTAAAACGCCAGGCATTCCAAAAAAAAAATTTTAATACGTATCGAAGTGGTATAAAATGTGCCGTTAATGGAATATCTTTACGTTTAGTTCCTGAAGGGGTGGAATGATATTCAGTCCTTTCACCGATTCGATATAACTTTCAGGAGAAATGAGCGAGTCATATTATCTAAATTAAGCTGAACGTTGCTCCTCTGTTTTCATTGGTCGAAAAGGTCGATACATTTTTGGAAGATGTTTTCTATTTCAGAAAAATTTTGTTCACTTAACCTACGTGTTTCAACTGACTGTATACTTCATTTCGAACACAGCTTAGTCATCATAGTCATGATCTACAAGAGAATAAGAATCAGATTCGCTAGATTCACGAAAAAAAACATTAGCAGTTGACGTACAATTTTTATCACTTTCAGCAATATCGAAGAATAAAGGAAGTTGATATAAATTATCATATAAACCTCTTTCCAGACAAAAATCGTTTTTAATTCACCTGTCATGAGTAAAATAAGTTATCAACGAAAACGACCTTGGACAGTCAGATTCGGCGCAATGAAATAACATTTACATGACGAACGAAATCAGTATTAGTTTCTCATAAAACTTTACAAGCGTAACGTATAATCATCGTACCAGCCTAAGATTTTTTTGTTAATAGAAACCAAATTTAATATCAATAAACTCTAACGCATCTTTTGTAAGTTCTTGCAGTTATTTAACCGCTTGTATCGGATTATTAGGCAACGTTATACTTATACCATAATCAACAAGTTAAATAAAGTACCACATTGAATGAGAGACTTGCGGATATTTACATTCCAATGCGAAGAAAAGCCTAAAGGTTAATTCTAAGGCTTCTAAGCATGAAAGGGCCTTATACTTTTGATCGTCAACAATGAAGTACGCCCCTACAATTTGTACTAGAGTTCCGAAGATTACAAAAATCGGCTGAAATGTTTCCTTTCTGCTTAGTAGTTTGTCCTTCAAGCCTTTAATAGTTTCTTGTAATTCGTCAGGTACCTGTTAAAAAATAAATAAATTAGGTATATATTTTTAGAACAATGTTTCAGCCCTCTATTCAGTAAAAAACAATGAATTAGATATGATTTTTGTACAGATAACGTGGCAGATAAACGTTTCTCTTCTTTCAGCAGGTCTGCATTTTCTGATTACGTTCTCGTCAGTACTTCCTTTCCCTTTTCTCCCTGCACTAGCTTGATTAATCAGTAAGTACAACAAATTAAGTACAATTGCATCTTGAGCTTCCGCAAATATGAAAAAGTTTTAGGATATGATAGGACAGTATAGAATAGAATAGGATGGGATAGGATCAGACATGATTGGATAGTACAGAACAGCATATGATAGGACATGGTGGTATATTATATGATAGGTTAGGATAGGATAAAATAGGACTGGATAGGACATACTAGGATAGGAGACGATAGGATAGGATATGATAGGATAGGGTAGAATAGGATAGGATAGGACATACTAGGGTAGGAGAAGATAGCATATGATATGATAGGATATGGCAGATAATGATAGGATAAAAGAGGATAGAAAATGAGAGGAGATAGAGGGGGGAGTGAAACGGGAACTATACATTCTGATCAATTGTAATACTGTTATTAGCATCAATAAAAATAGGTATATGCCATCTTTTAATGTTGATAATAATTTGAGGTAAGCCATATCATCAACATATTTGAATTTCTTTTTCTTTGTATGATATCTTCGTTTATGGTATTCACCTTTCAAACAACGAAAAACTTTTCTGTGCCACTCAGAAAAAAAATTTTCTTGAACTAAAGAAATCGTTTCTTTACCATAGTTTTTTTCAACCGACCCAAAAATACATTTAAAACAAAGAAACATTTATTTGATCTTAAAAAATGATGTAGTTCGTATTTTTTGGTTTAAGCAAATTATTTCTGTAATAGGTTTTCTTTAATCTAAATAAATATTTGTTTGATTCAAAGAAATTTCAGACGGAAATGAAAGAAGTAATATATTTGAGTTCAGTACTTTAAATCAAAGAAACTATTTCTTTAAATCAAAGAAATTATTTTAACACTCGAAACCGCTACTTAGCTACACGCATGCGACATGTGATTCAGGGACGCTCCTGTACATTTGGTTTATTTTTATCAGTTACAAGTGGTAATTATGAATAAGGAAACCTGTGACGTGTTGACGAATTGAGAATTCGCCGATAAAATCCCACAATTTTATTTAAGTATTATTTCCTCTATTTTACTGTGATATAGTTACATGTACGGTGATTCCTAACCTCATTTCCACAACATCGAACAATGACGGTCATATCTGAATATTTTATTGCTTTAAGTATTGACAAAAAATTTGTGTTCGGAAATTAATTTTTTAATAAAAATAAGTATAATATATATTTTCTTTCTGAGACAGTAAATAATATACATATTTAGATTGGTATTTCCCTCCCAATAGCAACTATAGCTTTTTCCAATGAATTGAAGTTTTGTTTTTAGGAAATAAGAAAATGACAATGTATATTATTTACGGTTCTATATGAAAAATAAAAAAAAATAAACAACTTTCAAACGAATGAATTATTTCATT
>CAKNWW010298004.1:0-17537 GCA_932074435.1 Andricus kollari | reverse complement strand
TATGATATGCTCCTTACTTTTGGGTGGTATTTGTTGGTTAATAGTAAGAAGGATAGTCTTCAGCGATAATGGATTTCTATCTACTAAGGTAGTGCGAGGAGTTATCTCATTAGAGAACAAGAGATAGCAGGGGTAGGGGAACCATAGGAGGGAGTGAGAGGGAATTTTGCCATGTTTTTAAAGGATGGATGCATAGTGGATAGATGTCGAGGGAGATGGAAAGAGGTTGTGATGTGTATCTCATAGGATAGAAAGAGATAGAGATGGAAGAGTGATTTGCAGAGTACTAGAGGGGGGAGTGAGAGGATAGATGTCGAGGGAGGTGGAAGAAGGGTGTGATGTGTTCATCTCATAAGATAGAAAGAGATAGCAAGTTGAGCGGGCGTTTTTGATTTTGATTCCTCCTGAAAAGAATTGTGTTAGCTGATATCTATTTTTTTTTTTTTGGGGGAAAGGGGTGAAGTTAGTAAGCGATTCGGCCGAGAGGGCTGGGATGCCAGTTGTCTCAGCGGAAACGGGCAGGCTGGTATGCCAGCTAGCCGGTTAGCGTAGGAAAGAGGGGGGGGGGGGAGAATTTAAAGAACAAAAAATATTTTAGTATTTGGCTTGGTTTTAGTTAAGATCTTCTTCTCACCATTATGTTTTTACAAAGAGTCGTATTCGGTGAAGTTTCGGTTCGTCCTCCGAAGAGGGTGACGGAGATGTTTCGTCCGGGAGGCCTCTGGCTGGCTTCCAGCTGGAGGTTCCCAAAGAACGAGAGAGATCGATTCCTGTAGGTTACGTATTCGATTGGTTTGGTCACGGCAATGGCTTGCTGGTGAAGACCTATAGCTACCTTCCAGCTGTAGGTACCTAGGGCTGGCTTCCAGCTGTAGGGTTTAAGTGTGAGGGCTCTGGCTACCAGCTTCCAAACACTTCTGTCGTTCTGGGCCAGTGCGCGCCCTTTTAACATGGAGGCTGCGTGGGCGTTACGTCGAAGTCGAGCGGAGAGGGCAGAAAATCGATGGAGGAAGATGTGCGCGTCGAGCTTCGCGAGCGCTCTGCTCGCGACTCTTGCCTCTACTCTCCCTGCCGCCTTGCTGACGTCACTGTTAACGTCACTTCACGCAGTACCTCCTTTCGCCACGGTGTGGCTATGTTCTCTCTCTCTCTATTACTCTGAGGTCTAGTTGCTAGTTATTATATTTTTAAGATGGTTGCCTACTGAATGAATAAACGTCGCACAGTGGACCTTTTTTGAAATTCTGTCTCAAAATCGTAGAACTTTGGATCGGAATGACCTACAAGGATATTTTTTTTTTAAATTAAAGGAAAAACCTTTCCGAATATAGAAAAATTATGGAGAAAGTAAAAAAAAATTATTTTGACCTTGAAAATCTGTATTGAAGATGGAATTTTTGGCAAACAAATCGTTTATTGAATACTAAAAACGCTTAGATTTTACATTTTATGTGCTATAAATGTTTTTACATAGATTTTTGCATGCCCAATCCGAATCTGTTATGTAAATCGCTGTAAGACAAAATCCAAAATGGCGGAGTCAATATGGCAGACTAAAATTGTAAAACGAAACCGATTTGACCACAATTTGCTACAAGGGTTTTTTTCGGCTCGCTGATTTCAAATCCAGGGTCAAAATTAAAAAATTGAAAATGGCGGTTCCAATATGGCGGACCACAATTATAGAACCAAATTTATTTGACTTAAAATAGCCTATCAGTGGGTTTCCAGGTGGTTGATTTGAAATGCAATGTCAAAATTCCAGAATTTAAAAAGCCATATTGGATCCTCAATTTAATTTTTTTAAATTTTGACCCTGGATTTGAAATGAGCGACCCGAAAAACCAACATATAGCAAATTTTAGTCAAATCGGTATCCTTTTACAATTTTGGTCCGCCATATTGGATCCGCCTTTTTAATTTTTTAATTTTTGACCTTGGATTTGTAATCAGCGACCTGAAAACCCAACTTGTAGCAAATTTTAGTCAATTCGGTTTCGTTTTACAATTTTAGTCTGCCATATTGACTCCGCCATTTTGGATTTCGTCTTACAACGGCTTACATATCAGATTCGGATTGGGCATGCAAAAATCTGTATAAAAACATGTATAGCACATAAAATGTCAAATCTAAGCGTTTTTAGTATTCAATAAACGATTTTTTTGGCCAAAAATGCCATCTTTAATACAGATTTTCAAGGTCAAAATGATTTTTTTTTACTTTCTCTATAATTTTTCTACATTCGGAAAGGTTTTCTCTTTAATTTGAAAAAAAATATCCCTCTAGGTCATTCCGATCCAAAGTTCTACGATTTTGAGACAGAATTTCAAAAAAGGTACACTTTGCGTCGTCTGCGAGAGTGTGATAAATCTACCAATAAAAGAGTCTCGCTCCATGCGAGCCGCGTATAACAAATGTCCACAAAACAAATTTTTTAAACATAACCCAACAAATTTTAAAAAGCAGTTAATATTGTAAAGTAATGTAATCATAAACTTTAGAAAATAAAGTTCAGTAAGTGATATGCATTCAAATCTTTATTTTCTGTATTTTGTTAATCAAGAAATTTATCATTATAATGTAGAAATTGTTGTATTTTTTCAACTCATACCGCTTATATATGTTTTGCCTGGAACCTATTTTAAAAAATGTTCTAGGGATATCACTAGTATACGTAATTATGATCAAGTGATCGGGAACACTAAAAGATAGCTCACTGCCAGAGATTGTGTTACCTGGGTCAAGTGGAAAAACTTTCATCTTCAAGTGTTAGAATTTTTTAACTTCATTGATAGTGAAAAATGTTTGTGGATGGGAAAACCCCGGAAAATGATCGCGAATCTTTCTCTTCCATGTAGCGGCCACCCTGAAAATAGAAAATTGAGAAAATAAATTTTCGTTAAGCCGTTCTAGAGATCCTCAAGGGAGAGTTGAGACACGGGGTACTTCAATTCTGATTGGTGCCGCTGTACCGGGACTAGTTGAACTTTTATGAATTTTGATTGGCGTTAGTTGGCGCTATTTTCAAATCAAAATTTTGTTTGCAAGAGGAATACAGAATACAGAATAGAGATAACACTTAAACAAGAACATTATAAATGCTTGGAAAGGTTAGTTATTAAGGTTAGGAATTAATAATACACAAGAGGACGTTTTTTCTTGATTTCTTCGCTCAACCGGTGCATTAACAACGCGTAATACTCTCCACTTATCGTTTGTACTTTTTCCAAGTAATCGGTGTAGATGATTCCGCGTGCATCCCAAAAAACCGTGGCCATAACCTTGCCGCTCGATCACCTCACTGTCCCGAACGATGTTCATCTTTTGTGGATGTACGGCCACATTTCAACTCATTTACCCAATAGTAAACAGTTGCAAACTCAGGAGCAGATGTGCCACGAACCTCATCCAACTTAGCTTTGATCTCTTTCGGTGTTAAGCCTTTTAAATATGAGTGTTTAATCACTGCTCGAAACTCACTTCTTTGCATTTGTCGAAATACACAAAAGTTTGTTGCTTCAATCGAACATAAAAATGAAATCATGCGATGGATATAACTGAGACTTTAACATCTGTCTGATGAGTAATTATTCTTAATAAAACCAAACCATTTTTGATACTACGAGCGCCATTTCCATCTTTTTCTAAAGACTTATTGAGCGCCCTCGTAGCACAGCGTTTCTCAAACTTAAATACTTAAAAGTAGATAATAAGAATTTGGTTAAGCCGTCTTTTAATTCATGAAGATGCTTAATTTTACATTTAATGGAAATTGTAGATTTTAAACTATTAACCCTTCAAGGACACTTGGGGTTACTGGGAACCCACGGGCTTTCCGTCTTTTCCGATTATCTACGTTTTTTCAAATGTTTTTTTCTGATAGTTAAATTATCACTGAGGCTTTGGAGATATTTTTTTATCTATTTGGTATTGCTTCAACCTCACTCATAATTTTTTTCAGCCAAAAATATCTGGAGGTGTGTCCTTTAAGGGTTCATCGATCATCATAAGGAAGAAATTTGCCCTTTTGTATGATCTAGTTAACTATTTATTTTGGATCACGGACATAAATATCTGAAAAATAAAAAGAGGGCTGTGAGAATTGCAGTAGTCTGTGAATTTTGTAGAACAGTTTGAAAGGTATACGGATGATAATTGGAGGATTGGGTCTTAAAGACAGTGGCCGCGTAGTATGGGTTGGCACCTGGGACGGTTGCCTCGTCGGACCATGCCTACTAACTAAGCTGCACCCCCAAATGGTAATGAGCAAAAGGCAGCCTGAGATTTCTCCGCGCGAAGCACCTGTATATTTTTTTCAAATAATACGAAGGTGGTGAAAAGCTCAAAGTACATTTTTGCTCACTGTCTTATATTCCTCAGACTCCACATTTATTATTAAAAATGTTTGATGGTTTGGTTAATAAACGAGAAATGCTCATGAATTATACACATGCACTTACAATGGTCAGTTTGGTTGATTTTCAATAATCTAAATATTTATTATAAATGTATTTTTACCACGAAAATTCTTCACGACGTAAAATTCTTACGCAAAAATATATTTGATCTTGAAAATCTTCCAACTATGCGATGAAAAATAAATTACTATGAGAGATTATTCACACAGACATTAATATGAAAATAATAATACACTAAAAACCATTCATATTACAAATGTCAAAATATGGCAATTTTCGTTGAACCGGAAAAATATGTTTTTTTTTTTTTAATAAAACAACAAAATTGCTGTCAAGGTCTTAAAGTGCAACTCTCGCACTCCACATTATCACCATGAAACATAATATGCAAATATGTGTTGAATTCATCTTATTAATTTTACAATATTCATTTTTGTGAGACTTTTAGCTATAGTTGAAAAAATGTATCCCTATACGTTAATTTGATTCAGAGATACTGAACTTTAAACTTTGCCCGGGCACAAACCACCCAGTGTAGGCTGAGCGGAAATCGCAGAAGTGTTGTCTGTGAGGGTTAACAATACTTTTAGACTTTTTTTCTGTTCTGTAAAAAAGTCCAGATGGTTTTTACAGATTTTCTTGCATACATTACGAATTCGTTGACAAAAATTGTCTAGATCGTCGTATTTTTGAGTAAATCTGTATAAAAAGTTTACAAAAAAATAATTTTTGACATTTTTGACCTATTGGCCCAGATGTACTAAAAAACTTGATCTGTTAGAGAATTTTTGTCAACGAATTAGTAATATACATAAAAAAATGCTATAAGAATCACCTGGAATTTTTTAAACGACAAATCATATCGCACGAATAAATATAAATATATGAATAATGAGTATTCTTTTTAACCTTTGCAAGGTTTCGCCAAATACTGTTGCAGAACTTATACAGACTTTCTAACCTTATTATTGATACACCACAAACGAAGCTTTCAGAATTGCGATAAAAGAATTAAAATTAAAGTTCTCCTTTACAATAATTAAAAAAGGATTACCAGGGTGGCCGCAAAACATAATTTTTAAAATGCCCTGACTTCCCAAAATGCTCGCAGAACAGGGGAAATAGTGGAATTTTTCACGAAAATAGGGAAATAATTTCTTTTCAATAAAGTTAATGTAGATACTTCTCAAGCTGCCAGCTAACTGAAGAATGTCATTGTTGATACTAAATTTCGGTAGACCCTGTCTTTCAGATGGTTCCTGATCCACAAACTTGATGACAGCATCTTACTTCATAAGACGTAGGTTTTCTGCGTTGATATCTTCAATTGGGTCTGGAGGATGCAGTCCTAGTGACCGTCGACCAGGCGAAAATCATAATTCCACATCCCCAGGATCCACTTTCTGCTCTTCCATAGCGTCTCATGTATCTAAATCTCCTCCTCTCTTGATGTTTTCAATCTGAACCTCGTGAAGGAGGTCACCTAGATGTTGTTCCGTCACTCTCAAGCCCCTTCGGGATGGAAGCCTACAAAGAAGCGATAATTTCTGATATTATTTTGCGCATTCTCCGACTTAGATTATCTATTGCTTCTGTCCTCGACGTCGGCAATTTCGCCACAAGTTGTCGGCGAATGGTCATCCCGTCAAGTTAAGTGCTGCTCACTCCCAAGTCGTGTTCATATTGGCTGCGCATCAATTACTCATCGTCATCCAAAGCATCATTAACAGTTGTGCCTGACGTTCTGACATCTACCGCCTCTTGCCGATATTCTGGCCGGATAGAATATTCTTCAAGTACTTGATCCGCGTTGCTTGACCATCACGAAACTCGCTGTTGTCAGTCTGAATACTCACGCCTACAGCGGTGGTATCAGGAGACCGATCGAGGCATTACACCCTGATGCCATTCAGCTATCGGCTAGGTCTCTCACACCTTGGCTTCGGAGGCTAATTGCAATAGCCGAAACTCGCAGGCGATGGAGCGGCCGCATCCATATGCCACGTACATTACATTATAAAATAAGAAGTTGTAGGCCCCGGAAGCTACGATCATGGTTCCTTAAATCAACCAATCCCGACGCAACTGGAACGTGAACGTGATCCACTTCTGCTCCTTCTATCCCAGAAGGTAAGCAAGAGCAGGAAATTTGCGCAAGAGACTTCGTACAACACTGTTCCTTGGGGTTCGGTCTCTAGCCGGGGATGACTTTACGCGGCAGACGGCACAATTGGTGATGAAAGTTTCACCTCTGGATACTTTTTTAGAGCTACCAATCTTTGTAGAATGTTATGAGGAACAGTGTTGACGGCCTAGATGAAGTGATCCCTGAAGAACATCCTTTTGCATCTGGCTCGCAATGGACTGAGCCTGACGCTGGCAAGCCGGGATTTTGTTGAGTTGGCTAAGAAATGAAGCTTTCATGCCTCCAAGACAGCCGTTTATTAGAACTACAAGATGGACATTGTAGCCTTAGTACAATCTGCTCAGCTCAAAAAGAAGTGCTTGCTGTTTTGCCCGTTTTTCTTCCTCCTTAGCCGTGATATTACCATCGGCTGGTGCCGAGATCTTGTTATTCAGATCTTGGAGGAAAATATCAGGATTTGTAGCATTCATACGTTGAATGGTCGAGAATGAGAAATTCCAGAAGATCTTGAACTGGTCATTCTCCAGAACGGACTCAAGTTCCCCCTGGGCGTATGGCAAGACTGGCAATAGATCAACACCATAGAAGTGCCGAAGATTGTAATATAACCCTTTGGGAGCCGCATTGTGTCTCTGTATGTACCGGTAGCATGCATACTTCGAGCATCCACTGAGAACATGTCCATGGGTTTCTGGCTCTTGCTTGCACGTTCGGCAGTTGGTATCGCCTACAGGTACATTCATTATGTGCTCGCGGTAAACTAAGGTGTCTATACCGCCGTCTTGACAGGAAAAAAGAAATCCCTAAGTCTCCAATCTCAATCCAGGCGACTTGCGAAACATGTTAGACAGACCCATTGATAGCTCTTCTCTATGTACATGTAGCATGTTCTCTTAGTAGAAGCGAATGTTCTTTTCCTGTACACGAGTTTTCAGCACCAAAGGTATTAGTGATGCTAGGCCATTTGTACTGTTGCTGGAATCAATTAGGAGACCAATCTCCTCTACGGCCCTATCTGCGGCACGGTATAGAAACGCCACAGCATTGACGACTTCATGTTGATGCACGAGTCGCATAAGAGAATCTGTGCTATTTATAACTGAGCAGGATGTATCCAGAACAGTTCTTCGATGAAGACACTCCAAGCTTCGTAAGCCTCTACCCCCTTTTTCTCGAGGGAGGTATATTCGAGGTACGGACAATCTAGAATGCTGACTTCGATGGATTGTCATCATTTTGCGTGTGCTTCGGTCAAGTTGCTTCAACTCATAGACGTTCCATTTTACTGCACCAAACGTGTAGAGTAGTATAGGAACGACCAGCATATCGGTCGCCTAGATCTTATTCCTTGCAGATAATTCAGAAGCCCAAATTTTTCTGAGAATTTGGCGGTACCTTTTTTCAAAGTCCAATATGTTGAATGGTATTTCCGCCTATGAGTTGAACATGCTGATCGTCACGCGATGATTTAGTTTCTAGTCTTCCTTGGTGTAGGTGGACGCAGGCACACTTGTCCAGTTTAAAGCTCATGCCAATCGCTTTAGAGTACCTATTTACCGCCTCCACAAGGATGCTAAGGTCCTCCTTCGAGGAAGCAAAGAGTTTAAGGTCGTCCATGCATACATACATATGACGCGAGTCGGCTGCTTTGTTGTTGATGCCCACTGACGAGGTTAGGATCTACGAGACACCACGGAAAAGAAAGAAAATCATAAAAAAGTAGATATTTACGTATTAGGCGCTAATAATTGCAGAAATGCTATTTATCGTGGCACTTAAAAAAAATTAGCAGAACCTCATTTGTGACGCCGAGGCCAAACGGGTGCAGATTTGGCCTGAGGTAACATATCGGCGTTTACAGCAGAGCAGCTGTGGAGCGACTGACGCCAAGCTGTTGCTCGACGGTTACGCCGAAGTATAGACATTATTATCGTACAAGATAGGGAGCTCTGCAGTGCGTGCCCTGGGAGGGAGGGACATTTGAAATTTTCGCTCTGCCCGATTTGCACCCATACGGCCTCTGAGGGTTAAGAAAGTAGCAAATATACGAGCTAGATGTTGGTGCGTAGAAGTGAACTTCTTCCAAAAGTTGTTGATTTTATCTGGCCCTGGCACTGAAATGTTCTTAGTTCTAGCGATAACTTTCTTCACTTCTTCAGCAGTAATTAGTGGACACTCTTCCTCTGGACCTTCCTTGGTCCCAGAAGACTTGAATCTCTTCTGGACTAGGCGGATGTTAACGGCACGTGGCGCTTTATTGAACAGGCGGGAAGGATGAGTAGAAAAAGTGAAATGTTCCTGAATCCACTCTACTCACCGTTCAAGGCTCTGTTTACTTCTATCGTCGCTGAGCAGCGAGACGGCCTTCTTGTAAACTACGCATTTAAGATTCCAGATATCAGCATCTCCGGGGAGCAAATCGGGGAGAGCAGTATTAGCTTCAGATAATTTGTCCATCCTGAGAAAGAATTTTTGGTCGATAGATCTCCTACTTCTCATGTTAGCATTATCGGCTATCTGCAAAGGTGGTCTTGTTGCAACGGGTGGTATGTTCGCTGGAGGGTCTTGCTCTTCTTCTTGCCGATAAAGAGCTTCATATCCATTTTTGCGCAAAATGGATACC
The DNA here is from genome assembly GCA_932074435.1 of Andricus kollari. Classification (NCBI taxonomy): domain Eukaryota; kingdom Metazoa; phylum Arthropoda; class Insecta; order Hymenoptera; family Cynipidae; genus Andricus; species Andricus kollari. The sequence continues at coordinate 8,349 of CAKNWW010298004.1, read as the reverse complement.
TGATCTCGTAAATACTGTGGCGTTTTGTGAGCATATTCCGGTTGCATATTGATCCAACGGTCGTGTAACCTCTGCATGAATCCTCTTAGCGCCGGTGAGCTTCTTTGCCGATAGGTAACGATGTCTCTCCTGAGTTAATCCGATCATTCAAATCGGCGTTCTCGCGTTCGCCCGGGGCCATTGCCTGGTCGTCGCCTCGGTTCGGTCCTATTGCCACTCCCCACTGAACCATGGCATCCATCCGAGAGAGGCCTATTGTGGGTGGGACTGCGCGATACTGGTGACGTAACCGTATAATTCGTTGCATTGGGGAGTTAGCTCAATGCAACACTTCAAGATCTACATTTGGGAAAGTTGAATTATCTGTCCAGATTTCGAGCGAATGGTTGGCTAGTATACATCCGTATCATTCCGAGTGGTTCTTGGCGTTGACGATAAAGAGTTAAGGCGCTAATTATTTTTGTGTATTTTTCGAGAAGGTGAGCAAGAGAGTGTGTTCAGATGCTGTCTAAAGTCTCCTTTAGGCTCATTGTCAGCGGCGGTGAAATTCATATATATACTTCAGGCAAAGGGAGACGGACGAAATCAAATTAATCTTAAAATAATGGAGCCAACCTACTTCAAATCAGTTTTAAGAATTAAACCACGATTACTCAGTTTCGGAGCTCAACAGAACCGAAAAAAGCTAAGGAGATTATAACCCGCGAGTATAATAAAGCAAAGAGTAACAAATAGTTATATGTGTGGCAAGGACTGAAAAGGGGGCTTCTTGACGGGTGGCAATTCACACGATTCACAAAGTCCCGATTCGACCATGTTACACGTGATACTTTTTCTATTAACTCCCTTCAAAAACGAGACATATTATGCAGTTTTTGAAGCACTGCAGTGCATAAAATACTGCTTAATATTCGACTTTTTGGAGGCGGTCGTACAAAAATAATATTTTTGTAACACCAACCTCAAAAGTTGACCTTTTCATGCTTCTAAATGGTGCCTAAAGGACCTTATTTGAGTAGACTGTATGCGAAACAATTTTCGCGCATGCGCAGTTAGAATATGACTTACTTTAGACACTGGTGAAAAAGCTGCGCATGCGCACTTTCGAGATGAGGTACTTTAGACACTGGCATAGGTTTTATTTTTAAGTTTTAGTCCGTCGTACAAAAACGGCATAAGCACCGACATTTGGCACAGCAACCATTTTTTTTTCATAAAATTTTTTTTTCCTAATTTTTTGTCAACATTTTTTTTGTTCGAAAAACTTTTTTCAACCATTTTTTTTACCAAATTTTTGTTTTCAAACTCTAATGATTCCGGACAACTGCCCTGGCGAAAGTATCGGATAGGAATTCATTCCGAACCAATCCGAAGTCATCCGAATCATTCCGGAATTTGTATACCAATCAATCCGAGTTAATTCGAACCAGTCCGAAAATCCGACTTAATCCGATTCAACCCCAACTTCCAATTCGAGTAAATCCGAAACAAATTTTCGATCCGAATGAATCCGAACTCGGATTGACCTAAAACGATTTTCAATCCGAATGAATCCAATTCAATCCGAACTCGGATTCATTCGGATTGAAAATTTAGTGTATATCAATCCGAATTCGGATTGATTCGCATTCATTTGGATTAAAAATTTGGTTCGTATTTGTTCGGATTGGTCCGTTTTGCAGTTCGGATTGAACCGGATTTAGTCGGATTAATTTTTACACTATTTGGGTCAAACGAATCCGATACTTTCGCAAGGGTGTCCAATGTTGTAATTCGGTCTCCTTCCAGAAGCCTCCGGGAGAAGGAATCGAGTGCATTAAGGAGTCTGACAGTATAATTCCACAAGTAACAGGAGAGTCCCAAAACTTCCTAACAGTCCTAAATATGTACATTTTATTTTGAAGTTGGACATTGTCCGTTAGGGTTGAGTGACAATTTGAAAACATCACATTCTAAAATAATCTTTGAAGTTTGTTTTTTCATATTTCTTAGGAATAATAATTTCTTTTAATCAAATATTTAATCAAAACCATCAGTACGGAAAATCATTTTTGGTTACTTATAAATAAAAGTTTACCCAGTAAATACTTTAATTTAAAAGTGTATTGGACATGGAATATTCTAACTCTAAAAACGGGAATTTTATTAAGTTATTTACCCTGCAATTTACTTATTTACGAACATGTGAATCATAAATTGGCAATTCTACTAAATATTTCTCTTAGTAATGACTCTTTGAAATATAATTTAACCAAAAAAGAAATATAAGATCAAAAGCAAACAAAAACCCTCTCTACAAGACTGTCGTCTTCCTCTTAAGGGAATTTATTAGAGTCGAAAAACAGTATTCCAGTTTCTGGGCACTGATAGCTGTGTCTGCGTTTTCTGAGCATGCTGTTGGTCCCTTGTCAAATGAGAGGAGACAGATACCCCGCAGCTAGTTGAATCATCCGGAACGAATGATCCTTTCATTGTTATGAGTTTACGGCCGGTTAAAAAACTGAAATTTTGAAAGCATGGCTTGATTCGATTTTAATTAGCACAATTAGTTTAGTCATATAATTAGAAGAAAGCGAAAAAAGATTCCTGAAAATCGGTTAATATTTGCAGTAATAATGGAAAAAATAGATTTAATGCTTTCACGATGATTCATTATAATACATTAGACGGAAGTGTTCCGGGTTTCAATCGTGATGTTTCAGGTTATGTTATTTTTGTTTATACTCTCCACGATGTATGTGATTAGCCAGAGCGCCCCACTGTGGGGAGTGGTCGAACTGTATTGGCCAATCAAGTTTTTTTTTAAGAAACCCAAGAGGACGAAAAGCCAAATCGGATTGTTATTATGTCCATTGTCGCTATTGATGTTATTAGGGTGTTTTAAGATTTCGATTGCTTCTCTATGTTTTCTTGGAAAAATATTGCATGTTTTTGCGACGACGGTTGTTTCGTCAAATAAAATGCTATGTCCTGTTTCGATATGATGCTCAACTAGTGCTGATTGCGTGAAATGTTTTAGGCTGACTTTACTCTCATGTTCCTTTACACGTTGGCTCACCGCTCTCCCGGTTTCTCCAATATAGACTTTGTCACAAGAACAAGGGATTTTATATACTCCCGGACCACTGAGAGGTGCCTTTTTATCTTTAGGGTTCTTTAGAAGTTGACCTATTTTCGCAGCTGGTTCAAATATGGTTTGGATGTTGTTTTCGTTGAGAATTACAAAAGATCAAAAAAGCAATTTTCGAAAATTGATTGACATTTAAAAAAATCCAACGATTTTTTTGAAATTGGTAAGAAGCGACAGTAAGAAAAAATTCAATTACAAAAACTATTTTTAAAAGAATAACTTTTCGTAAGTTTTAAACTTTTTACGTAAAAACAATGTTTTTTCTTTCATGAGAAATAACTGACAATATTATTTGAATTCTTAAAATCATAGAATATTTTTATTCCCTAGAGACCTGATTTTTGTCGCGATAAATGCATTAAATTTAAAAAAATGGAGAAGATACTTCAAAAAGTGCTCATACTGTTTTGTAATTAGGCCAAGCCATAACAAATTTGTTTGGTTTGCCCGCCGAGCCATTCCATGAAATCGGCTTAATATATGGCTAACATTTTTTCGTCGTCACGGATGTTTAAGATTAATTGCTGGATGGATTTCGCATCGGCCTTGACAATTTCTTAGTTGCCGTTGGTTTTTGCTACTAATTTGTGCTCCACCTTTTCGACTTCTTTCAATTTGTTCTCGAGAATTTTTAGCTCGTCTTCTTCCTCCTGTGTAAAAATAATATAGAAATAAAGTAATAAATAATATTTCTATTCCCTGATAAATTTTGAAAAAATTCGGTTGCTTCGGTGATTAAGCTAACCTCGGCCATTTTCTTTTATAAGTCCACTACCTCGATCTCGATCCTTTTCACTTCCTCTTCCCCATCTGTGATACTTTGTTTCTTGTCTTCCAAGTCCTTTTTCCTCTTCAGGAGAGTTCCGCTCGCCTCTTCGCTGTCTCAAAGTCTTCTGTTACATCCAAGCTATATCAATTCTTCGACATGACCCAGTTCTCTTTCAACCCGTTGAAACTCCAAAAACTGAGTTCGTTCCTTTTTGAGTCTCTCTATCTTCGGACCTATTTCCGAATTGAAGGGAATTAATAAAATTGGATGAAATGCCTAAGAATTTTTCAAACACGTGAAATTCTAAACAATCGGATATTTCATGAATTCCTGAAAAATGTATTAAAATAACTTCAAATTCTAGGAAATTTGGTACAACCGCATGTGAAATTTCTTAAATCTCTTGAAATAATTGAAAATTGAAATTTTTTAATCTCCTAATAATGCCTTGAAATATTTTAAAATACCCTCAAATTTTTCAAATCATTTGAAATCCCTTCATATTATTGAAATCAATTAGAAATTCCTTGTAATCTCTTACGATTCCCTAAAATATTTCCAATTCTTTGAAATCTTTTGAAATCCCTTGAAACCGCATTAAATTACTGAAATGAATGTAAAATTCCTTGGAATCTCTTCAAATACCCTAAAATTTGTCAAGTACTTTAGATTAGTTTTAAACTCCGTGCAAGTTTTTAAAGCTCTTGAAAATCTCTTGGAATTATTAAAAATACTCTAAAATGTTTTATATCCTTTGAAATATTTTGAAATCATTGCAAACTTTAAAGATCTTGAAAATTCCTTGGAATTTTAAAAATATACTAAAATATTTAAAACTCTTTGAAATCACTTCAAATTATTGAAATATATTGAAAATACTCTAAAATATTTTTAATCCTCAGAAATATTTTGAAATTCTTTTAAACTTTAAAGATCTAGAAATTTTCTTTAAATGTTTTTAAATACCCTAAAATCTTTTTTTATATTTATTTGGTAAAATCCTAGCCCACAGCCATAGGCCAATTTAGGGCTCTATACAATATACAGTTTTGCCTAATAATATGTAACTGAAAAGATTACTTAATCTTAGGTATCAGTAATCTGTATATTATGCATTTGCAAGTTGCCGAGATCTTAATATAAATTCGTTAATAGATACAATGAAGTCTGAGCGCGACATTGAAAAAACGTATATTTTTTGGTCATCACTTATGTATAGTAGGTTAATATTATGGCAGATAGATTCCACGGGCAATTTTATTCCGCATACATAGTTCGAAAGCGGTAAATAGAATGGCTTATAGTGCCTAACAGAGATTCGTACTGCAAAATGTCACTACAGTCTATTACGGAGTTTAGCAAGTTATAAAGAAAATTTGCCCCTGCCACTGCTCGACGTTCTGATAATGTTAAAATTTGAAATCGGGTGCACAATTGCATGCAATCAGAGCCTCTTGGCGGGTATGTTCCTTCTTCCCGAAATACAAGATATTTTAGAAAGCGTTCCTGAATCTTCTCAAGCAACATTAAATCTTTTTTATATTTCGGATTCCATAGAATTGACGCATATTCCAGCTTAGACCTAACATAACAATTATACAACAGAGTAATTGTTTCCGGATCTCTAAACTGCCTCGACGTTCTTATAATCCAACCTAGTGCCTGATTTGCAGAGGCCACGACATTACTTCTATACATTTTAAATGACAAAGTACTCTCCAATATTATTCCCAGGTCATGGACCGAAGTCACCCTCTTAAAATACAGCAGTTTACAGTCCCTTTCAATATTGATAATTCTGAAACATCGTTCACGTATATGCTGAAGAGGGGAGGACCTAGGACCGACCCCTGCGGGACTCCGGAGGATGGATGGAAAGCATCTGATGTGTGGCCCTCATACTGCACATAATGATCTCGATTTTGGAGATAAGAACGCAGAAGCCGGCAAAGACTCAAAGGCAGGTCCAATCCGGTTAATTTCTGCATCACTATAGTAAGATCCACTTTATCAAAGATCTTCGAGAAATACGTGGAGATGACATCTACCTGATGTCCACATTTTAAAGCTTCGCTTACGAATTGTGTTAGACACATTAAATTAGTGATGGTAGATCTTTTTGCTGTAAATCCGTCCTGTGAGCTAGAGAGTGAAGAAGTAAGAGCGTAAGTAATTTGCGGCAGTACAGATTACTCGAATATCTTCGCAAAGTTAGAGATAACTGCAATTGGTCGATAATTTAAAATATCAGTTTTATCACCACCTTTCAAAACAGGAACAACCTCGGCCGTTTTCCATGTCTGCGGAAAAAGCCCAGTTTCAATAGCTAAGTTGAAAATGTTACATAAAGGCTTTGCTAATACTGCACGACAATCTTTTAATATGAAGCCAGGCACAAGATCAGTTCCCGCTGTTCTCTTTGAAGGTAGAGCTTTCATTGCTTTGGTAACCTGATCAACTGTTAACCTGTATCACGGAAAAAATGTTGGTACAGCAGACGTACCTACAGGTACAACAGCCGCGCCAAACGCTAAGACGAATCTTATACTTTCATTTGGGGTAGCTGCTGTTCTGTTTTCTGACAGCAGCTATACTTCTGCGGCGTAAGCGCTGTACCAGTGGCAAAGAACAACCGTTGTTCATGTTTTCGGGACTAGTGTCATGCGAGTCGTGAGTGCACATGTGTTGTCTTGTATCTAATATCATCGCGATGAATATTTTTCTAAAAACAAACAATTTTGAACATTTACAAGAAGTGTTTGAATGTAAGTATACAACTTTTGTTGCTGCGCGTTATGGCCTATAATTTACTTGTAAAGTTATTTTTATAAAATACTACTCATTTATCCTGATTGAAAAAATATTTTTGATGTAAACAAATAATAAAAATGCGAATAAAGATATCAGTTTTTACATGAGGAGCAAGTATCTTGTTTTATTGCAGCCCTATGTATCGCGTACTTCAAATTCTTCTGTAATAAAATTATAAAATAGTAAACAGAATTTTCCATTGTCGATTTAAATAAAATATAGATTCGTCTTGTTCCAAAAATTTATATTTTTTTTCAGAAAACAATAAAAACTTATTTGGCAATTTTTCATTTTTACTTTTGAACAATGCTTGCACGAAGTGTAAATACTTCATCTTGTAATGTGATGATAACTCCGTCATCACTTTCGACTTTCTCGAGATCACGAAGGAATGGCTGCAAAATACGTCGTAATCCATATTTCTTGACATCAGCCGAACGGCATTAACTTATTACATGAATGTTACCTAGGCAAGAATTAATTTGTTCGGGCACATTTCCAACTTTCGCTAAAACAACCCCCAGCTTATGATGACCTGTTTTTGAACCAAGAGGGTTTACAACTTCTAGCTCATCGTAGTACATCTCCAATCTTAAAGCTTCTGGATATTTTTGAAAGAAGGGGTTCTTTTTAAACATTTGACCATCAATTAATGAAGCAGTGCCGCCTTCTTTTGATGTTTCCTCGGATAAGTGGGCCTTTTTGACATCTCTATTTGATAACAGCAAAGACAGCACATCTAGGATTGATCTGCATTGGAAAACATCCTTGAAAACTTTTGGAACATTAGTTCCTGTCTCGCTGTCCAATACGATGTCCGTTCTTTGACCAAGAGGAATCTCCACTGGTTCAATATAGCCATAGACAGTTTGAAGAGCATTCATCTGCTGCTTTAAGGTGCTGAAACCTTCGAATCAGCTGTCAAATTCAAACTTTTGCAGCAATTCCTTAATAGCTGCAAAAAGCAAAAAGCGTATGATGGAATATTAGCATAAAATTTTGCATACGAGATAAAAATGTCTGAACCTTAGGAAATTATTTCTCACTAAGTGTTTGAATTCAAAATTCATTAACAATAATAAATTATGTATCAACTGCTCTTAAAATTGTAAGTGAAGTGGAGAGATTGAATATCGAGGTTAGGAATTGTGCTCAAAACTCTTCACGACATTTTTTTTTTAACTGAACAAGAACAAATATATAAAAACAAAATAATTGTATCGGGAAATGAGGACATAATTAGAGCTTTAATATATGCATAATACCATTCAATTTTTGGTCAGCCTGCCCGTCTAAACGGCTTTCTAGCCTAACCGCAAACAACTCGTCGACATTAAGTCTCTCATGAAATATGTTCTCTGAATATTTCTATCGCTTCAGTCGAACTCTATCCAACGTTGTAATTAAAAATTGAATATCATTCATGTTATCTTGAAACAAAACTAGTTTCCACATATGCGAAATATTTCGCATTCACAATTCAAACACAATTCTGATTACTTCAAATGTAAAAACAATCAATTGTGAAGACTTTGAGTTTGAAATTGGTAAATTTTGGTATCAGTTAAGTCTTCTAATTTTTAGTTGTCAATTATTAGTACTGAAGTTATTATTTAACCTTGCGCAGGTCTTTTAATTC
>CAKNWW010298001.1:0-16778 GCA_932074435.1 Andricus kollari | reverse complement strand
TCTAGCGATAACTTTCTTCACTTCTTCAGCAGTAATTAGAGGACACTATTCCTCTGAACCTTGTAAACTTAGCCTTTTTCAAAAGTTACGAAAGAGTGATATATCTGAAGCGTCTTCATTTAGCTGACAAGTATCTCCATATACGTGCTCCCAGTAGAATTTTTAGATTGATCTAGAATTTTCGTGTTATTTATTTTAATAACACGTTCGTTCCGCAACACTGCTCCAACCCAAGTTGCTGGTCAATCTCTCTAGCGACCACCTCAAGTGAAGAGCTTCACAAGGTTGTTATGTGACGTTCCTCACTCGGGCCCATTAGTATCCAAGGTCTTTTGTTTCATGCGTCATTCACTCTACTCACATTCTTTTTATAAATTATTTGTCGCTACACTTTTCTATCCTGGCATACTTCTCTAGCTCCTTTCACGTCCATGTATTTTTTCATGCAAGTTCTCCTGTTTCTATGGCTTCTTATGTCTTTTCGGATTAAGGTTTCATTCGCACATTCTAACCATTCTTTCCACGGCCTGCCTCTTAGAATACTGCCATTTACTCTACCTTTATACACTTGTTCCGTGAGACGTTCATCTTTCATTCTTTCAACATGTCCGAACCATCTTAACTGATTTCTTTTCCATGTCTCAACTATTGTCTCTGTTGCTCCACATTCTTTGAGTATTATTTCGTTTCTCACTTTGCCCATCAGTGTTTTCCCACAAATTGTGCGCAGAGGTTTCATGCCAATCGCGTTAATTTTTGTCTTATCCTTTTCTTGACAGGTCCATGTCTCGCTACCGTATATCACAGTCGGTACAAATATAGAATTATGTATTACCATTTTAGCTTTTTTTTGACAAATTTTTACTTCTGAGAATGCACCCTGCTCTACCGATAACCTTCCGACCCTTGTTTATGCGCCTATCTAACTCCCCATCTATCTTCCCGTCACTAGTGAATAGGCTACCCAGATATATGTACTTATCAACTTGTTGTAATCTCTCATCATTTAGGACATTGATCGTCAGAAATACGTTTTCTTGATAGAAACATCGAGTTAAAAAATATTTCGCCGAGATTTTATAACCAAGACCCAAGTGCATAGATAGCAAAATGAGTTAGAACGCGCAGTAGAATACACAAGATTAGGTAGTATAGGTAGGGTTCGAATCCTCAGCTAGTTAGATTTTTCAAAACGTTTAAGCATGCGATTATATGTGTAAGCGACCGTATTGGCGAATTGTGTACTTAACAGCTATAAAAAATTAAGATTATATAACAATAAGTTAGGATATACATTTTTTTTTCGTCCAGAAAAAACACCAAATAGAACCAGGAACAAAACCCACTTTCGAAAGTAATAGGACTTGACAGAAGCCATATGCTATTAGGTTTCTATCTAGATTCTAATATGCAGTTTTAGGTCTGCGCCTTCCCAGGGCCTTGTCTCGGCCACTGTATTATATAGCCAAGATTTAGTCGCTATTGATCTGGGGACAATCTTTCCAGCACCCTCCAGGTGGCCTCCCTGAAGAGCTCAAGTAGTGAGTCTGGGTAGTTCGCGTCCACCACCACCACCGTCAGGGGGTTAGCTTGTGCCTCTTCATAGGCTTAGCCCCCCCCCCCCCCCCCGGGGGGGGGGCGGGGCCCCCCCTCTCTTCTGGGCCTCGGTGCTGGTTGTCGGCGTTGTGGGAATAGGGCATTTCTATGTGCTTCGAACCGCTAAATGTTTATTTTCTGTGAGAATTTTCGATAAAACTTGTATTGTTCGATAACGTGTTTTCTATCGCGGAAAAAATTGAGGTTAGGAAGCGAACAAAAGATGATTTTGGAATTCTGAGTTCGGCAAGGTTATACGTTATTGTTCTCTGTGCAGCCCCTCCCCCACCGCAAAGTATTGGGCCCAGTGAAACAAAAAATACCATTTGCAAATATTTTTCGCCGCTGAATCCGAATTTGTGGTCCAGATTGAAAAAAACGGGTTTTTTCAAACATATTTTTCAAAGAAAAAATAGCCCAAAAACTATGTTTTTTAAGGTTGAAAAAAAACCTGAGGGTGATGGCGGAATTCTGACCCTGCATTCGGATTCGGCGTCCTAAAATCTATAGGATGTGAATACTCTTGTCCGTCGGACAACCTACTTTTTTGTGGAGCTGTGTAATTTTCCAAACAAATTATTATTGTTCTTAACTATTTTCCCATATAATAATGCTAGATAGTTGCGGCTTTTTCTAAATTTTTGTCCACTTTTTACTTCGTGAGATAATTAATGCAAGTTAATAAACATAATTGTTTATACAATTCATTATGGTTTATAACTACCTTCCCTTAGATGTCTGTTTTATTTCAGAAAAATATATTCACAAAAAGAAAGATTGTTTAAAAAATTATTCTCTGTATTGTTTATTTACTATTTGTTTATAACAAAAAAGCCAAAGCAAATTAAAAAATTTAAGAAAGAACCGCAACTTTCTAGCAATTATCTAAGAAAAAATTGCTAAGAACAATAATAAATCATTTCAACAATTTATGTAAATACTTAATTATCAGTGGAAAGTAGTATTTTATGTATCAGAAACAATTTGTATTTAAGAAACCGCAAAAAAATCATAATTAGCGCCAGCAACTAGAAAAGGCCTATATCTCTTAATATCTTGTTCTCTATCTCTGCCTATCCACGTCTATCTCTTTCTATTATTTGGTCAATTCAGATTAACGCCTATCTCTTTAAATCTCTTCTTCTTCATTTCCCCTTTATTTCCCGGCCTATCTCTTGTTTATTTAAGATTACCTCTTTTTATCTACGTTTTAATTCTTATTGCAGGCTATGTCTCTGAATCTCCTTTTTTCTATTTTGCTTTCATTGCCAAGGAGATAGAAGAAGAAAGACAGGAATAGACAGGGATGTAAAAGATTTCGATTTAGTAGTAGATAGAAAAAGACGAGGAGGGGGTTAAAAGAGATAGGAGTTCGTATCTATTTTGTGGTTCGGGCGAGCAGTCTAAAAGTAATGCGGATGCAAACATAGGGGTACATACTAGAAAAATACAATACGCTGCAGGCCGCCAATCAAGTTTTTATGATTTTCGCCAATCGTCTTAAAAAACTGGACGACTATTCACGGCCTTTAAATTATTTGTTTGCAGATGTGATTATTTAGAATATGCTACTTCAACTATATATTTTCATTTAATAGCAAACCAACTACATTTTAGATACATTTTATTCAAGCAAAATATTAGACTATTGGCAATAATAATCCTTTATAAAAAAATGTACAATAATCCATTAAAGCAATTACTAAGTGATTGCAAATTAAGGAAAAAGAATAAATACTAAAGATGCTTTATACACTTATTTACGACAGAATGAATCTGAGTACAATTCATTTTAACAAGGCCTTCTAATTGCTTCCTCCATTTTTCCATTTTTTTTTTATAATTTTCACTGGTCAACTCGAGAATTAGATTTTGATTTTTCTTATAATAATTGTAAGATTCCTCTTCAAATTCTTTGTATACAGAGCTGTTGCCCATTTTTTGAAATTTTTGTAGACCAATTTCTAACAGGTGAACTGAAAAACGCAGTTCATGCATGCATCCAATATTATGAAGTGTGTGATCTTTAACTTTTCTTATCAGATGAGCAATTATTTTTTCGCAAATGACTGGAGAGTCACACAATTTTTGCATCAAATATGTCCCATTCTCTCGACTCATTGACTGAAACAAAAGTTAATACATTTGCCTTAAAAAGATATAAGAAATTTCCAACATTCCCAAGGCTGTTAGTGAAACAAGTTCTTGTTGCAATTAAGTAAATGGATTGAAGTGTGTACCTTTTTTACGTGGCTTTTGCTTAGAAGTTCAAACGTCTCTTCTATGAGAATATGAGACTTTTCTAAACTTTCAATACATTGATCCTTCTCCGAAAGAAGGCTTTTCTCCGCAGAAGAAACTAACACATTTATTTCTGATTCTATCTCAGAGGTAAATTTTTCTTGATTCATTAAAGCTTTCTTAATGTGTGCAAGAAATATTTCTGTGTAATTCTCCACAGTTGCTTCACACGAATCGGCATCTGGAAGTTTAAAAACACAAATGATTTAAATTTTCGTATTTAGATCCATATTTACTTCGGACAAACTAATTTTTATTTAATTACGTAAAGGCAGGAAATATTGTATTTAAGATTCTCCATTATTAAGCGCATATGCTTTTCAATCCCTTCTTCTCAATCCAAGATTATCCCTTGCTTATTCACGTGAATTTTTTTGTACGTCATTATAATGAAGCGATAATCTATATACAGTGAAGTCTCACCTATTTCAAGCCGCACTTATTTCAAGTTGCTCCTATTTGAAGTCGCCCATATTTCAAGTCCCCAGTACGCGGATATTAAAAATTGCGCAGTTCCGTCACCTCCCACCACAGTCCCTCCATGGTCACCTCAGGGTCAGTGACTGGCCAATTAAAAAGAGGCCCGAAGAGCAGGAAGCCCTCATTGGTTTGAATTGAGTATTTTAGGAAGACGTCATGGAAATGTATACGGCTTTTTGGATAAAATATTCAAAACAGGAAAGTAAGTTATAAATGTCAGAATAATATTTTTCCAGTGTAGAATGTATTTTCTCAGTCATCTTCCATTCTTTTGTCGATTGGCGACCTTTCAGTGTCACGAAATAAAATAAAATATCCCAAATTTCAGGTTAGTGTATCAGATCGGGTACTCTAATCTCAAATTTTGGATAGTAGATTGTATTATGCATATGTATGCATTTCCATGTTAACATGAACCAACTATGCTAACCTTCCTGAAAGGGGGACCCCAAAACCGGCCCTGTTTTTGCGCCCAATGTAGTTTTTGAAGGAAAGAACATAAATTGACGCAACAAAACTCAAAATAATCGTCAATGCATGCTGTAGCCGGGTTTGTCATTAGTTTACCCTTTTAACCCCTTTTAACAACGGAAAATTGAAAAACAACCCCTAATTGGAAGTGAAAAGTACTTCATGACCAAGAACGAGGATAAAACATTTTTTAATTTTTTTTTCTATACATACGGTCACGCTAGTGCCAATTTAAAATAACTTCGTTAATTATTCTTACTTAGCACGATTTCAACCCCCAGAATCCAGAAAACTACCCCTATCAGGGAGTGGAAACTAAACCGGTACCATGAAAGTAGGTAAAAAACTCATTGACGCTTCGACTCTTGAAAATCGAAAAACTACTCCTACAATGAGTTATTGGGTTATGGGTTATATAACCCTATATAATGAAGGTGCGTGCATATTTGACTGTATGTGTTTGCGTTTGTAAATGGATGTGTATTTGTGTAGAACTGTGCATGTGTGTGTGCGCATGTGCGCGTCGTGTGTGTGACATGACACTTGACAGGACACATAACATGACACATGACGTAAAGCATGAAATGACTAATGACGTGACACGTGACATGAGTCATGCCATGAAATGTCACATTCGATGACATGACACATGAGTCAACATGACATGAATCATGTGCCATGTCATGTGTCATGTCATGTGTCATGTTATGTGTAACGTCATCAGTGATTTCATGTTTCACGTCATGTGTTGTATTGGTAACGGTGGTAGGAGCGGACGTGTCGGTTTGCTGCTCTCCGGAGTTTTGAAGTTTCACGAGTTTTTCTTGCTCTTTTTTTAAACAAAAATTTGCAAATTGTGACTTTGTGTGTTCCTGGTGCGTTTGAGCAAGTTGTTTTATTGAAATTGCTGGTTTCTTGCTGTTTTGGGATTATTCAATATCTGTCAGTGATCGTCTAGAGTTAGAGCAATGGGTGCGTGTCTAGAGTGCAAGGAAGTTATTTCCCGAGGAGGACCTGAGATGCTTGTGTGTCTAAAGTGTGGAGTTTTAACTCATCTGGCCTGTGCGAATTTTCATATTAAAAAAAAAACTTTGATAAACTGAAAAAGGGTCAAGCAGATTTCTTCTGCTAAAATGCAAAGGGCAAAGCGTCAGCGACATCTCTGCGGCCGTCGATGGTAGTTCGTCTGGGAAACCCGCAATTAGTACTCACAACACCGTCGGTACGTCTTCCCTTGCTGTATTGGAAGGACAAAAGGAAGCGCTTACGCAGTCTCAGGAGATTCTCTCCAGGATCACTGAATTTGAAAATAAGCAGCAAGTATTTAATGACAATCTCCTAACCTCCATTCAAACGATCAAAGCAGACATTGCTGAGAACTCGAACCAAATTTCGGTTCTCGAAGCTGGCTCAGAAATGGGAAAGGAAGATATCACCAAAATGAAAAAGGATGCCAGCGATTTGAATTTAAAAGTGACTACTCTTGAGCATGCGCCAAACTTAAGTGAACAGGGGGCTCTTCAAACGACTTTGGATATTCATAATTTCCCTACGAAATCCAATGAAGATCTTATTGCTAAAATGGACTCTATAGCTAAGGCTCTTGACGTTCCCTTTTTGAGAGAAGATGTAGTCAAAATATACAGGATTATTAAGGCCCCTGCACTCACGAAATCGTCTAACCCCCCGGTCCTTGTCGCGAAACTCGGCAATCAACAACTGCGAGATAACTTCATTGAGAGACGTAAGGTTTTCAGAGACTTTTCTACTGAAAATCTTGGGTGGTCCAGCAAAGATAAACACCCTGTTTATTTACGTGAGGCCCTGTCACCTCTGAATAGAAGAATGTATGCCATTGTCCTGGGTCTCAGAAGAGACAAAATAATTAAATATCTCTGGATTGCGGGCGGAAAAATTTTTTGTCGCAGAGAGGATGGATCTCCACGAATTTACCTTGCTAATCTGCAGACCGTCGAGGGACTTAGATAGCAGCTACTGCTTCCTAATTCCATCCCTAGTGTACATGTTGGTAAATATAATATAAGTTGTCAAGTAGACCGATTTCTAACTCATCAAGCATACATAATAATTTTTTCAATTGGAAATTTGTATTTAATAACTCAAAGGTTTCTCAGTTATTCTAACTAGGATAATGGGATTTATTACGTTCTAAAAAACATCTGTTTAGTCAAAGTAATACAGACTATCTGTGTTTTATTTTTTATCTGAAATATCTATTATTGTATCGACAGCACCAAATTTTATAAAACATACCAAGATTGTTTCTCGCCCTATTTCGAAGATTTATACTTCTACGGCGTACTTAAATTTTCATGCTTCAGTCCCACTTAAGATTCTTTTAGATTTATATCTACACTGTCACTTCAGCAACTATTAGACTCTACTTAACCCTATTTGTAATTACTTAATTTGGGCTCTGTTGATTATTGATCGTGTAATTTCTATTTCTACTATCTTTTCCATTGTGCTACATTTCTCTCAGGTAACTTGCAACTTAAAACTAACCATTTTACATTTTCAATAGATATCTCAAATATTTATCATGTTAACTTTATAATGCTTATCGCTTTTTTAATTTTTACCTTTTTATGTGCCTTATTCCCTGTTTCCAATTGTAATCATGTGAACTGGATTTTGTTGATTAATTTATTGAAGACACTTCTATATTTAACTATACTTGATCTTTACTTATCACTGTCAAAATGGAAACCTTAAATATTTGTCACGTTAACGCGCAATCTTTACCTACCGATTACCACTAATTTAAACATAATTTTATGTCCTGTTCGTATCATATCGTAGTCGTGTCTGAGACCTGGCTTACGGCTAACACTCCGTATAGCCTCATAGCACTTAATCATTACACACTTTTCCGTAGAGATAGAGATGAGAGAAGAGGGGCGGGGTCTGTCTCTACATTCTTGACAGCTTAAAGGGTGTACGGTGGGAAAGAGTCCTCCTGCCAATTACCCTATTGCTGAATACCTTTTTATAAAGGTATCTTCTTCTCATGACAGCATGTTGGTGGGTGTGATTTACAAACCTCCCAATGCTTCCTACTGTAGGGAACTTGAGACTGACATTTTTTACCTTATACCTAATTAAAATAACATTGTACTTACTGGTGACCTAAACGCAAATCTTAATGCCACCAATAATTTAACTAACTATTTAAAATCAGTAGTGTTCTCCGCCGGATTATCTATAGTTCCCTAAAGTACCATGCACCACACCGATCATTCTCGTACATGAATTGAATTGATGATTGTTGATGATCTAGACAGAGTAATTTCTTCCACTCAACATTCAATCTCATTCCTCTCAAACCACGACCTTATCAGCATTCAATATCATTTCTCCTTTGATCCCTCCTCTGGTATATCTCCTCTGTCTATACGCAATCTTACAAATATAAATGAAGCCGAATTTCTTGAGCATCTCTCTACTTATGATTGAAAAAGAATTTTTATTGAAAAGGATATAAATAGAAAGGTTATTTGTCTAACAAAATTTTTATCTTTAGCGCTTGACAAATTTGCGCCTCTTCATACCCTTAAAGTAAAAAAGAAGTCCACTCCTTGGATTACATCTTATATCAAAGACTTGATGAAAGAAAGAGAGAAAAAACGTAGATTGGCTAAAAGAACAAAAAAATAGTATTATTCAAGCCGAATTTCATAAATTGAGAAACTTAGTTCAAACCAAAATCAGGGATTCATATAACCAATATAATTACAATGCTATTAAAAACAGAAATAAAAATGAAAACATCTGGTTGCTCTTGAGACGACTTGGACTTATTCCTCCAAAACACTTGGCTCCTGATAACAATTTCCCCCCCACAGATCATTTAACAGCCTTCACCACAAAATCCACACTCCCTGCAAACAGCACTGCTTTCTCGTCCGCAGTTCCCTCAACCTTTGATGATACTAAATTATTCTTTTCTGGCATATGGCAAGAAACCCTAATTAAACAACTCTTAGAGGTAAAATCAAATGCTCAAGGTTCTGATGATATCTCAATTAAAATGATTCGCTTAGCTTTACCCGTCATTTGTCCTATTCTCTTGCATATCTATAACGCATCTCTACAGGTGGGAATCTTCCCTGATACCTGGAAAGAGGCGATTATTCGCCCTGTTCCTAAAATATCTAACCCTACCTCTGCCAAAGATTTTCGCCCGATTTCCATCCTCTGTGCCTTATCTAAACCTTTCGAACGCATTGTCCGTCAGCAACTTACTGCACATATTGAAACTAACAAAATTTAATGGAAACAATGCAATCTGGGTTTCATGCCAGGCATAATACTCTTACAGCTATACTTAAATTAACTTCTGACCTTAAACTGGCAAGTGATAGAAGGGAAATAACTGTTGTTGTGCTTTTTGACTTTTCTAAGGCGTTTGATACAGTTAACCATAATTTACTATTGACTAGGCTCCAATCACTTCACCTCTCAAATATGGCTGTTAAATGGTCTGAATCCTATCTAAGTAATCGTTCTAAAAGAGTACATATCAGCAATGGCGAGCGTTCTGATTGTGGGGAGGTCAAGAGTGGTGTTCCTGAGGGATCCACGCTTGCGCCCACTCTATTTAATATTTATACCTCGGAACTTGGTAGTGAACTTCGTCATTGCAACTATCACAAATATGCTGACGACTTTAAGCTTTACCTTTCCGGGCCTATTGCCACTCTTAAGAGCTTACTTCAAAATGTACAGAAGGATATAGATTTGGTGGTACAGTGGGCCTTGACAAATGGATCTCACTCTTAACCCTGCTAAAACTAAGGCTATAATCATAGGACCTTCTTCCTCTCCTTTACTTGCAACAATTGCAACCATGCCTCCTCTCTTGATCGATGGGCGTCTTATCCCCTTTGTGGACTCTGTGAAAGACTTAGGCTATATCCTTAATCGCTCTCTTACTTGAAATGAACAAGTTGCAGATATCTCGAGGAGAACCTTTAGATTCCTCCAACAGCTTAACAGGAATAAAGAATCACTTCCTACTCCAACGCGTATCCTTCTAATTAAAAGCCTTATCCTCCCTTTCTTTGACTACAGCTGTGTTGTATATGATGATGTTACTGACGAACTGAATGTGAAGCTTGAACGTACGCTTAAAGCTTGCATTCGGTTCATCTATAACATCCCAAAAAACGAACATATTTTCCAGTATAGAGAAAGAGCAGGACCTCTTAACGTTGCTAAAAGAAGACAATTTTTATGGGTAACCTGCTTTATAGCCTATTCAATAATGAAGCTCCACGCTATCTTCTTAATCTCTTCCATTTTATTGACAAAGATCAGCCAAAACATTCCAAACTCCGTGAAAGGAAATCAGTACTAAAAATGCAGCCACACCGCACGTATAAAATGCAAAGGTCTTTTGTTATTCGTGGTGCTCGCTTTTGGAGCAAACTACCTATAAGCATTAGAAATGCACCTTCACAATTTCACTTTAGAAAACTCCTTTTTGGTTACTTATTTAACATATCAAATCCTACCCTCGAAATTACACTTTTGTAACACGTAATTCTTGAGTTTAATACATATATAAGCATGCACATGAATGTATTTATTTTTAAGAATGTATATTTGCGTATGTACACTTACAATATTACTGGTAATATGTATCACCCTTTCCTTATAAGGCTATCTAGCCCTAGGAACGTTTCATGAATAAATACAAATACAAAATACAAATACAAGTGTCATGTCAAGTGTCATGTCATGTGTTATGTCATGTAACATTCCATGCTTCATGACATGTGTCATGTCATGTGTCATTTTATTTGTCATGTCTAATGTCATGTCTAATGTTATGTCTAATGTCATGTCTAATGTTATGTCTAATGTCATGTCTAATGTCATGTCTAATGTTATGTCTAATGTCATGTGTCATGTCATGTTGTGTATCATGACATGTCTTGTGCTATGTCATGTATCATGTCATGTGCCATGTCATGTGTCACGTCACGCGTCATGTTGTGCATCATGACATATCTTGTGCCATGTCATGTGTCATGTCAAGTCATGTCATGTCAAGTCATGTCATGTCAAGTCATGTCAAGTCATGTCATGTTAAGTCATGTCATGTCAAGTAATGTCAAGTCATGTCATGTCAAGTCATGTCATGTCAAGTCATGTCATGTCAAGTCATGTCATGTCAAGTCATGTCATGTCAAGTCATGTCATGTCATGTCATGTCAAGTCATGTCATGTGTCATGTTAAGTCATGTCATGTGTCATGTCATGTCAAGTCATGTCATGTGTCATGTCATGTCAAGTCATGTCATGTGTCATGTCTTGTGTCATGTCTTGTGTCATGTCTTGTGTCATGTCATGTGTCACGTCATGCGTCATCTCATGCGTCATGTCATGTGTCATGTCAAGCGTCATGTCATGCGTCATGTTATGCGTCATGTCATGCGTCATGTCATGCGTCATGTCATGCGTCATGTCATGTGTCTTGTCATGTAACATGCCATGCTTCATGACATGTGTCATGTCATGTGTCATTTTATTTGTCATGTCTAATGTCATGTCTAATGTTATGTCTAATGTCATATCTAATGTCATGTCTAATGTTATGTCTAATGTCATGTGTCATGTAATGTTGTGTACCATGACATGTCTTGTGCTATGTCATGTATCATGTCATGTGCCATGTCATGTGTCACGTCACGCGTCATGTCGTGCATCATGACATATCTTGTGCCATGTCATGTGTCATGTCAAGTCATGTCATGTGTCATGTCATGTCAAGTCATGTCATGTGTCATGTCAAGTCAAGTCATGTCATGTGTCATGTCAAGTCATGTCATGTGTCATGTCATGTCAAGTCATGTCATGTGTCATGTCATGTCAAGTTATGTCAAGACAAGTCATGTCATGTCATGTGTCATGTTGTGTCACGTCATTAGTCATTTCAAGTTTCACGTCATGTCGTTGTCCGCGGACCAAAGACATCCCTCAGGGCAGACTATTTGTTAGACACAAACACGCACGCACACATACACGCACACTTCCACACAAATGCACCCACATGTACAAACACAAACACATACAGCTAAATATGCACACACCTTCACTATATGGGGTTATATAACCCAATATCGTAAATATTATACTGTTATGATGAAAAACTATTAGACAATATTTTACCTACTTTCATGGTACCGGTGTATTTTTCACCCATGATAGGGGTAGTTTTTCGGTTTTTATGGGTTGAAATGGTGCTAAGTAAGTAGAATTAACGTAGTTATTATATATGGACACTAATTGATTCTATCTATGGGAAAAAAATGATTCAAAAATACTTTATGCACATTATTTTTATGGTGTCTTTTCCACCCCCTCATAGGGGTAGTTTTTTGATTTTTAAAAGTCGAAGCGTCAATGTTTTATGAAAAACTATTGAAAACTATTCTACCTACTTTTATAGTACCGGTGTACATTCCACCCCCTGATAGGGGAAGTTTTCGGGTTTTGAGAAGTTGAAATAGTGCTATGTAACAAGAATGGACGTAGAGACTATACGTTAATATACCAACGCGATCGTACCTACATAAAAAAAACATAGGTAAAAGCTATTTCAATCACGTTTTTATGCATGAAGTGCTTTTCACTCCCAATTAGGGGTAGTTTTTCAATTTTTCAGTGTTAAACGGGGTTGAAAGGGTAAACTAATGACAAACCCGATTACGGCATGCATTGACGATTATTTTGAGCTTTGTTGCGCCAATTTATGTTCTTTCCTGCAAAAACTACGTTGGCCGCAAAAAGAGGGGCGGATTTTCGGCTTATTTTGGGGTCCCTATTTCCACCTGTTCTAGTATGCACGTGACGCCATGCTACAATACTCACTGTTCCGCGAAATATTTGAGTCGTTTTTTGATTCTATTATATTGATTTTTAGTTGGCAAATTGTACTATTTCAAAGAAATGTTATATTTGTCATGCCATACGTCAAGAAAAACACTGACATGCAAGCAGGCCAACGGTCCGCGACTTTTTCTACTGCGCATGTGCCGAAAAGCGCGGATTTACTTAAAATTACAAAGTATAAACTTGTAATATTAAATTAATAATCAATTATTTAAAGAAATTAGCTATTTCTTAGGTTCAACTTAATTAATTTTTTTAAAGTGATTTTAAATATTTATCTGTAATACTATTGATAGTATTTGATTTTAAACAGACCCTCGCTTTTCGGTACACGCGCAGTTGAAAATGTTGCTTACAGCGCGCGCATCGATACAAGGCCGGGGCAGCCAATGAGCGTCGCTTGACAAAAATAACCTGAAAGTCGCGGTAGAGGTGGGGGCCCTTCCAGCCTTGAAATTATCGAACCGTTAAGTTTCGCGGCCCCTAAAATAGGCGAGACTTCACTGTACTTTTAAGTCGCTTCTTCTCTATACGATTCTATCCCTCGTCAATCCAAATTATTTTTTAATAAATGGTAATCGGTACAATGGTTGGCCGTCCCAATGATTGCCCACCTCGTTTAAATATGATTAGATTAAAAAATACTAAGTTGATGCAGTAAAGTGTAGTGTGTTTGAATGCCAGAATAAGTGAAAGCGATGATGCTGAATGAGTAAGGAATTTGAGCAAAAAGTTGTTGAGGTTAGGAGTGTCCTGTTGTAGAAAGTTATTTTTTAAAAATATTAACGATATATTTTTCTTCTGGGTACAGGTTTCAATAAATAATAAGTCACTTAAATGCTTTTAATGACGAATTATATTCTGTAAGAATTGTTATAAAGATGTAAGTGTAATAGTCAACGCGCATGTCCGAACTCGTCAAAAACATAGACAAGAGTGGTCCCATTCACGACAGCGTCTAGCTGTACCAAAAGTGGGGGAACCTCTCAGGAAGAGGAGACTTGTTAACGAAGATGGTCGGACAAGTACACACACACTCACATTCACATACGCAAACTGATTGCGAATAAATACATTCAAGCGTTCTTACATTTTCATATTTTCACACATTCCAAACATACCGCCCGCTTCGTGTGCATGTGCAGCACGAGAAAAAATTAAAAAGATTTCGTGGGTGAAGTTGGTAAATCACAGTATGAAAAATAATTAACGCTTGTTGTTGATTGGGCTACCGCCATCCATGATAAATAGTCTTGAAGTAAGAATAATTATAAGCAAGAGTAAAATTGACCTAATGATGCTGGTGAAATTCAGTTTTGCCGCCCACCATGAAAAATAATTTTGAACGCGAGTAACAATAGAAAAATCTCCTAATACTAAATAAATTGGTATAAAATACAAGTATGGTTAAGGATTAACCCTAAGTTATAAGCAAGTGCCTTGGCAAGACAGACACTATGCTACTTGAGATTTTTTCTCAGTTTCATTCAAATTGCACAACTCAGTAGAGACTTTAGTTGAAAGAGGCAACAAGCAAAGCTTAACAATCGGTCGGTCGAATTCCGAAGTGGCCGTTTTAATGCGAACTAAGCTATCCTTACCTGGATAGCATTTGATTACGCGACCAAGCGACCATTTTGTTGGAGGGAGACCATCATTGCGCAATAATACTAAGTCGCCGATTTTGAGGTTAAATTGTTCACGTGTCCACTTGTATCGGCGCTGTAAAGAATGCAAATATTCCACAGCCCAGCGTCGCCAAAAAATCTCAGCTATATGTTAAAAGACCTGCCAACGAGATAGTCGATTCTCCGGTACGAATTATACTGACTTTTCAGGGGGACTCGATAGTGGTGCCCCAATCAAAAAATGCCCTGGAGTTAAATACGTGAGATCATCAGTATCATCTGATAACGGCCCTATTGGACGTGAATTGAGAGCTGCCTCGATTCTCGTAAGAGTGGTATAAAACTCCTCGAAAGTGAGAGTTCTAGAACCCATTATTCGGCGAAAGTGATGCTTGAAGCTTTTGACCCCAGCCTCCCAAAAACCCCCGAAATGAGGTGCAGTAGGCGGAATAAAGTGCCAAGCAGTTCCTCGAGTGGAAAGCTGATTCTGCAAATCCGTATCATTACGTAAGTTCAAAAAGCAATTACGTAGCTCCTTTTCAGCTCCCTGAAATGTGGTACCATTGTCGCTGTAAATGTGAGCTGGTAATCCACGGCGATCTGTGAAGCGATGGTAAGTGGCTAAAAAAGCATCAGAAGTATAATCTGAAACAAGCTCCAAATGTATGGCTCGAGTTACGCAGCAAACGAATAAGGCGACGTAACCCTTGTAGCTTTTTTGCCTTCAACCCGGAGATACGCGTACGTTGAAAGGACCTGCGTAGTCGACTCCAGTATCCGTGAAGGGGCGACTCGGAGTGGTCCGAAAGTTCGGAAGGTTACCCATGAGCTGTTGTGAAACAGTAGCTCGCTGACGCACGCATGGAAGACAGGCGTTAATCAATTTTTTGACGAGCGTACGAGCTCCTATAACCTAACATCCTTGGCGTAGCGTACGTAAGGTGAGCTGTGTACCGCCATGGAGTGACCTAGAGTGAGCATGTTGAGTTATGAGCTCACTTATTCGATGGCGTGGTAAAATAATAGGATTCTTCTCATTGTAATTAATTGGAGCATTATGTAAACGTCCTCCTAAACGCATTACACCAAACGCATCCAGAAACGGGTGCAATGTCTTTAGCGACGAACTTTATTTTATTGTGTTGTCGCGTTCAAGAGCGAGTAACTCAGGTTCGAAGTCTTCCTTTTGAATTCGCCGGACCCAGTATGAGGAAGCTTGATGGATCTCATCTGCCGTAAGAGCTAAAGTTTCATGCTGGAAGGCAGACTTCGGTAATCTACCAACCTTAATTAGGAAGGCCGTGATAAATCGAGTACAGTAAGCAGTCACTCTCAACAATTTTGGCCAAGATGATAACCTATCAGCTAAATCGAAGGGTCGCTTAGCTTGCCTTATTGCATGGTAAGTAGATATTTTACTCCATTCAAGGTCAACATCCGGGGACGCATCAGGCCGTGATTCTGGCCAACTTGTAGAATGTTTGCTTAGCCAATGTGGGCCATGCCACCATAAAGGATCATCTTTCAACTCTTCTGGGAAAAGACCCCTGGAAGCACAATCAGCGGGATCGTCCTTGGTGGGAACATGTCTCCACTTGGCATTCGGAATGAGCTCATGAATGTGAGCTACTCGATTGGATACAAAGGTACGCCAGGTAGACGGATGCTTCGTAAGCCAAGCTAAAACCACTGAAGCATCTCTGTGGCAGTAAAGTGGGAGCATAATTCTTGTCTAGGTATGGTTACCGGAATAATAGGAGCCACCCTAGACTTGGCAGTCAATAAGGTAACTTGTGCAGTTCTATGCTCCTGAATAATGCGGAGGTACACGGCTGCTGTATAAGCTCTGCTCGAAGCGTCAGAAAAGCCATGCAGTTCGCAACCCAAAATGTCAGCGCTTTGACCAGTCCATCGCGGTATCTGAATAGCTTTAAGTTCCGTAACACTCTTATAATATTTGGACCAATGGTCCTCTAAGTCTGTGGGTAACGGCTCATCCCACTGAAGTTTTTGAAACCATAGCTGTTGCATGAGGTGCTTAGCGACTATTACTACCGAAGATAGCCAGCCGAGTGGATCATTTAACTTTGCTATAACAGAAAGAATTAGGCGCTTAGCCGGAGAATCCATAGATCGGGACTCTACTTTGAATTGGAAAACATCCAATGTAGGATCCCATTGTAAACCTAAAACTTTTAAATTAATCTCCTTATCTATATGAAAATCAAACGCTCTTTCATGAGTTCCTGATGGACAGTCTGGTAATAGTAACTCATTATTACTTGCCCATTTCCTTAGATGAAAACACCCCTGTTTGAACAGTTGAATAACTTGTGTTCTTAATTCTCGAGCTTCGTCTATTTCATCAGCGCCAAAAAGTAC
>CAKNWW010298000.1:0-18838 GCA_932074435.1 Andricus kollari | reverse complement strand
AAGAATTAACAAAATGATAAGGTTTTAAAGAAAATTGAACTCAATTTTACAGAAATCACATTTTTTTACTTTTAACTTTTAAAATATATATCAACAAAACAGACACGAGTCCTATTATTTTTTAATAGAATAATATCTTTCATTTCAAAATAATTTGCAAACATTTCACCAGCCGGCCTACGTAATTTGAAATGGGTTCGGTCACGGATTAAGGTTATGCAACTTTTTTCGAACGTTCCCTGTGCCGATAAAAAAGTCTTATGTGAACCAAACAGATATCCATTAATTCAAATAGCTTCTAAACATGTACCGAAATTTCGGTACGAATAACTGGGATTTTTCGCTACAACCAAAACAGTTCAGAATTAAATCAGGTGTACGCTATACGCAAACTTCTCCAGATCTCTAACATTTTAAAGCGCAATTACGATTACTGGCAAATAAAAAATAGAGGATCCGTAGTTCTATTTTGACATTAAAAAAAAATTTGTGGTCCATAAAAGTTTTAATTTTTAATTTATTTGAAGTGAAATTTACACCATAATAACAGTTCATTGATACAAACTTTGCAGAAATCAGAATTGTTTTCAGAAAAAAAACAACGACCAAAAATATGATACATTATAGCCCGAACGGCATTAATTAGTTAGCAAAAACATTTTCTTCCAAACTGGAAGGAATTTTTTGAAGATCTTAAAGCAGGTACAGGAAATTACGATTTTTATTTATTTTATTATATTCTTCCATATTTTCTATCAGTAATACTCATACGTCAACTCGAGGAGAACGGCTCGACAGATTGGCATTAAGTATCCTCTCGAAATTTACGCTCGCATGTAAACCCATTGTTTGAAAATCAGTTATGAAAATCTGGCTAATAGCTTTCAAGAGTATCAAACCCGTACATTCAAGTGTTTATTTTTATTCTTAAGCTATCAGATTGAATTGTCCAATAATCTATAATTCTATATCTAAAATGAAAAAAAAATGTCTAGATTATATCTATGTAAACAATATATCAAGAAAGAGAAGCCATAAATTATATTCAATTTAAAGAATATAAATAGGAGTAAAATTAAAAAGATTAACACGCAGGTCGTCAGTTCCGCAATAAGAGAGTAAAAAATAAGGAAACAGCTCAATCGCAGCATACAATGTGAAAACCCAGCGACAGTATTCCAAATACAATGCCTTTGAAGAGCGAACAAAAGTAAGGCGTTTTATTGTTCATGGAAGGAAACCATTTTAACGTCGCAGTTTGCAGATCCGCAAAAAAGACTTTGCCAGGATGAGATTTGTCTGGCAGAATGTACTTCTACTATCCCAGTTCTAGACAACAGTTCCTAAGTCGATTAAGCGATTCCTTGAGCGACATGACAGACTGAAAGAAAGGGGGATGCCAATTGTTGAGCTAATGAAAATTGGCAATCAGTGAATGCTAACAAAGTCTAATGCCGAAATTAAAATTGAGAATAAATTGTGAAACATTATATTCAGCATTATTATGTCAAACGATTAATTACTAGGAATTTGAAAATTCTTGCTTTTTCTCTGAGAACCTGAAAAAGTTGTGGAATCCAAATCATCAAAAACTGTAAGAACTTTCGAGCGAGAAGAATCGAGTATGACCACTTCGGGTGAAATATAAAAAAAAGACTACGAAAAAGTATTTTTAAACAATATTTTATCAACGGTGTATGTGTGCAATCAACATTAATGATATAAAATGCTGAGTTCAGAGAACAGCAAAGACCAGGGAAAAGCTGATGAAAGCAAACGAATATGTTTAGTAAATCCCGTCTGTGCAATACATCAAATTACGTACGCATTAGCAGAAATGTTCTAGCACTCAATAAACCTTACTTGATAACAGGCAATAAGTTTAATGTTACGCTTTGGGATAAAATGAAGACTGAACTCTGACAAAGTAAATGGAAGTTCCTTTGTAATAGGTTAAATAAAAGGCTTAAGTACTATAAGCTTGATAATGAGAAGTGAAATGGAACAGAAGTTGCACCTCATTAAACTTGTCGAATAACGCTTTTACAAGTTAATTTCAACTATTAATGGACCAAAAAATAGACTGTTAAGCTTTTAAAAGTGATCGTAATGCAATGCCAACTGTATGAGAGGATGTACGAGCTTTTATGAAAGAACCAAGCTGCATGTAATCTTATCCTTTTATAAGACACTTAGAACCATACTCTTAGTGATTAACAACGTTTTTGGTTTTTGTGCAGAAGCGCAGAAGTGTAGAATAATTTTTATATTTTTAAAGGTTTCTTAATTTGTATGAAAAATATTGGAAAGTCCTAAGAAATCAAAGATTTCATATATTTCAAGGTCTCCCTATTCAATAATGTCCAAATTAAAAAAATACAATTCAGACACAATTTTGAATTTCAGAGCTTTTGAATTTACAGAAGCGCAAATAATATTGCACAATGACCCAGAAGCCCGAAAAAACTGGCCACAAGTGTAAACATTATCAAATTTTTACAAAACTTATTTCCCAAGACAAAAATTCCAAATATTGGGGAAAAAAACAAAAATTAAAGATGGTGGATCCAAGGTGATAACCAAAATATTTGTTTCAAATCCGATATACATAGAATTCCAACTTTAGTGGGCTCTTAACAAGTTCCAGATTTTAAATATTGTACTAATAATTCAAAATTCAAAATGGATACAATGTAGCATATGATTTTTCTTTAAATTATCAGCTTTTCATCAAATGTAAAATTTCGTCGACATCTTTCTTCCCTTCAATAGGTTTTATTCTAAAGACTTCAAACACAACTTTATCCCACAATGAAACATTAAAAATGATAAAGTATCAATTTCACAAACTTTAATTATACAAAATAAATTTCGCCGCTTTTATCACTGGAATACATTCTTTCAACAATATGAAAAACTCTATATTTCCACGATTTCAAGACAAATTATATTGCATTTTCTACCGAATAATTGAATTTTTAACCAAAAATGTAATTTTCAATCAATAAAAATGAATTTCGAACCAAATAGTTGAAATCAAAATTTCACGAAAACAGTTGCATTTAAAACGAAATAGCTCAATTTTAATTCCAAAAAGAGGACATTTTTAAAAGACAGTTGAATTATCACCGAGAATTTTTCAACAAAAAAGATAATTTTCACAGAAAAAAGATAAATTTACAACCAAAAAAGTGAATTTCAAACAAAAATAAAAATAGATTTTCAACCACGCAGTTGCATTTTCAAAACTATTTTAATTTTCTTATTGGGTTCTATTAATTGAGTTCGCATTAGGTAGAAAAAACTAGAAAAGGGGGAAGTTTCTTAAAAATAGGAGAAAAAGAAGAATTCTTTAGAAAAAGGGTAAAAGAGGGGTATAGGGGAAAGAGTCATTAACTCCAATTTAATATATTGGCTTTTCTTACTCCATAAATATTCTTACCACTAAGGACTTTTTATTGTGTGCTGTCCTTTAAATTAAAACTAACCATTATTTTACACTAATAGAAATGAATAAGTGGTACAACAATATTTATGATTAAATTACCTATATTTTATTGCTGGTATAGATACAGCCATACAGTATGTCTGTTTTGGCCATCCGATTCTTGTTGCTTACGAAAGTAGACGCGCAGGCGCGATCAAGATGCGCCTGTTGTAAACTAAACAAAGCGAGTCGGGTAAATCAGCCATACAAAGGGTATTGCTAAACGACAACATTTCAGAGATAGCTCCCTCAAGCAAGTGTTTAATAGAATTACACATTTCATACAATAGCAACACATATATTACATTTTTGTACCATAAATATAAGTAACTTGTATTTACCATATTTCAGTAAGTGCATTTCCTACTCTTTATCATTGAAGTACACGTATTATATTATAAATATACTCTTAATTTTTCAACCAACGATCATATGGTTAAATCAACATTATTATTTCTATCAGTGTGTGAGGTTTTTTTCATTGAAAACTAAACCAAATTCCCGGTCACTTCCCGGTTTTTACTCTCCAGTGACCACTCTGTCACCATAGTAGATCCGCTATTTTGAATTTGTTGTAAAAATATTTCCCATTTCTGTAATAAAGTGACATCTAAAGTATGGAACGTTACATCAATAGTAAATCTATATGTGCATTAAATTATTTTTTCACTTTGCCACTGTGATTTTTTTTCTTCATAACGAGTTTCTTTTTTCACTGTTTACTACAACGAAACTGAAACTGATTCCTTTTTCAAGTACTTTCCTCAACAAGAGTTGACATTTGAAAGTTAACTTTTAAATGCTACACAATATAATTTTCAACAGTTTGCAGCATGATTACGAAATTTTCTGGAAAAAATATTATCCTTAAGACTTGTTGTCCAGAAAAAAACGTATCTGTTGACAATGGAGAATAAGAATAAGAATAAGAATAAAAATAAGAGAAGGAATAAGTACAAGAAGAGGAAAAGAAGATGTTTCTAGGAGTTCCTTATTTCCACCCTTATCTGTCAGTGAGATGTTTTTCCTGACAGTTTCGGCTGACTTGGCGCGTTGCGCAAAATTTATGGGGTAGCAGTGGTCGCGAATATCTCTTCTTCCCGGCACACAAAACGGGTCGGACACGATGCACACGTAGTGCATTCGGTATGGATGTCGGCGGTCCGAACGAGTTCCAAACTGTGTCGCAGGTACACCCATCCTACGAGCGCCATATAACTCATAGCAAGGCGCACAACACGAAACTATACTTGTCATCCAATGATATTCGAGAGAGCACAAACACCGACGCGACGTTAGGGGCACCGTACTGTGCAAAGTTGTTTAGACAGGTACGCCGCGTTGTCAGGAGATGCACCCATTATAATTCTCGAGACGACTAAGACCTTACCTGTAGTTCTACTCCACTCCACCCCACCCCACCCCACACCACCTACTCTATCCTCTTTATATATTATTGGCATGGCTTGAAAGATGCTCTTGAAACCTCGTCTCTCAAATATACCAAAGCTTTTATCTATCAAGACAACTTGCCAATTGAAAATACGAAACCATATTAAATTCAATATGAACGCTTTAAATTCCTAAGGTTCCAAGTCGAAATATATTGAAATTTTATTAAAATAGTAGAATTTTTAACCAAATAGTTGAACTTTCAAGCAAAAGCGACGATTTTTTAAACAAATGGTAGACTTTTCAAACAAACAAAGATTAAACTTGAATCAACAACTAAATAGTTTAATTATTAATCTAAAAAGCCGATCTTTAAAGCAGACAGTTGAATTTGCAACCAGAAAAGTTAAATTTTTAACAACAAAGTTAATTTTTTGAAACAAAAGAGACGACTTTTCTACCAAGTATATAGTTGAATTTTCAACAAAAACCGATGAATTCTCAATAAAAAATGTCATAGTTGATATTTCAAGCAAAACAGATTTTAATTTTATATAAAAAACAGTTGGATTCAATCAAAAAAGACAAATGTTCAAACAAATAGTTAAATTTTCAACCAAAGAGATAAATATTCAAGCCAAGAGATAAATCTTCAACAAAAAAAGTACATTTTTAACAAAACAGTTCAATTTTCAAGCAAAAACGACGATTTTTCAACAAAATAGTTGAATCCTCAACCAAAGCAGATGTATTCTTAGTCAAAGAGTTCTATTTTTAACCAAAAAGTTGCAATTTCTACCAAAAAGAGGTAAATTTTCAAACCAAAAAACACATTTGCAACAAAATAATGAAATTTTAAACCAAAGAGATGAATCTTCGAACAAAAAAATGAAATTTTATCAAAATAGTTCAACTTCAAGTCAAGCAGTTGAATTTTCAACAAAAAAATATGAATTGTCAACGAATTTACAACAAAAAATATTTTAATCTTGAACAATAACCCGTAGAAGATAGCCAAAAAAGAAGAATTTTCAATAATTGACACAGTTTAATTTTCTGCTAAATGAACTATTTAAAAAAATGAATTTTCAAGAAATTAGCTAAATTTTTTTACGAAAGAGATGAATTTTCAACGCATACACTTTTGTTTTAACGAAGTAGTTCAATTTTCAACCCAGTAGTTGAAGAGTGTCCGGATGCAATAACGGCAGACGAAGGATACCCTAAAGCGCATTCTCTAAAAATTTTAATAAAAGTCAGTTTTTTTGCTTTAATTTGTAAACTAAAAAAGCTCAAACTTTTTATCTAGAGAAAAAAAGATGCGCAATAAAATTTGAGATCCAGATATATCCTTTAAAAATTAAAATTCGAAATTTTTTTGAAAGCCTCCAGGGTACTTTGTTTTCGCACGAGAAAATGGTATGTAGCCTTATTGCATCTGAACATAAACAGAACGAATTTTCAACAAAATAGTTTAATCCTCACCAAAATAGTTAAATTTCCATCCAAGGAGATAAATTTGCAGGGAAGAATTTAATAGATAATATTTCAAGAAAAAAACAAAACAATTTTCATCATAAATAAAAAATATATTTAACCAGAAACAATGAATCTTCAAAAAAAAAGTGAATTTGAATGAAAAAAGTTCATTTTTAACCAAGAAAGATGAATTTTCAATCCAAAAGGACAAACTTTCTGCTAAAAAAGTTTAAAAAGATCAACAAAACGGTTGAATTTTCAACCAAATTTTAGAATTTCAAACAAAAAAGTTCAAATTTTAACTAAAAATAGTTTGATTTTGTTAATTGAGTTCTAGTGATTCAGTTCTTATTTAAGAGAAAAACGAGACAAAGGGGAAGTTTCATGAAAACAGAGGGAAAGAGGATTTTTTTAAAGAAGAGAAAAGAGGAGAATGGGGGACATTTAAAATTAACACGATTTCTGTACGGATTCAAATTGAATGCTTTCAGAATTAAAAAACTAAATATTAAGCGTTCAAACTGGAACAATTTTAAGTTTTTAAATGAAAGTGTAAAAATTTAATATTTTAAAATTAACAATTCATTCAGAAAACGACTTCTTATTACTTTTCATAATAATAACCTCATCTTAAAGAAAATAATTCTTTACGAGTTGAAGAGGGAGGAAGATATAAATAGCGTCTTACTAACAAGGGACATAACTACTGTGAGGCGCGTAGGGTAGGTTATTTCTACTTGGCGTTCGATGGGAAAGGCGCAGCGTGATGATATATAATATAATAGTCATGCGCGAAAATAGTTAGTATAAGTCTACGATCGCGAATTCTTCAAGTGGAATAAATAAGTAAGCGGCGTACGTAAATCAGAGCACGTTTTCCATGATTCTACCTCTCAATTTGCTCTCGGCCCATCCCCCATTCCCTGCTACTTCTTCTTGCTCCTCCGTGAACCGAGTTCGAATCTTTATAACAACTTCCATAGGGTATCAAACACACCTTTTTCCTCGTTGATGGAGCGATTATTATTATCGCCAATTAGACCAGCTTAAAAAAAACTTAAAGAAATAAAGAAATAAACGTTATTGTACTCGACACCGGCCCAGGTTGCCTCAGTGACTCTTGACTCGCAGCGCGCCCAATCGCAAACAGACTTCAATTATTTCAACAATACTTGTAACTTTTGAAAACTGTGTTAATTGTGTTCAGAAAAGTCATCAACCCTTTTCCATTTAATTTGTGTTTTTGAAAGGAGAGAAAGTAGTTCGATTAGCTTCAAAGACAGCATGTTTGCTAAATATATTTATGTAAAAAACATTAGATGAATTCCCATGAAATTAAATTCAGTTTTAGGGGAATTTCATCCAAAAGAGGAGCCGCAAAATTTTATTTTCAAAATTCTCTGACTTTTCCCTAATTTTTACATAATTTTTACGAAACAATTTTTCAATTTTTCTGCCCATTAATATTCAAAGACCAGAATTTTAATCTTGTTCAAAGATATTTAACGTTCTGATACTTTTCTTCTATGTCAAATTATAAAGTTATGGCTGCAAAAGCTCTGCTATGGAATTATTTGCACGAAAATATTCATAATAACCTGAAAATAAAACATAAAAATTATGTTTATTCAACAATCCCTCCAGTCATTTTTTTTTCTTTTTTGTCTCAAAACAATCGTGAGGCATCACTGAAATGATTTCAGAAGAAAAACGAGAGGTGCAAGCCCTTTTGGGTTGAATTCAATCCAATCCCACTGCCCAAAAAAAATGTCAACAAAATAGTTTAATTTTCAACCACACAAATTTTCAATAAATAAAGATTTTTCAGTCAAGGAACGAACAAATTTCATCCAAATTGTTAAACTTTCAAGTAAAAAGACGAACATACTCTAAAACAGTTGCATTTTTTACCAAAAAAGAGGAAATTTCTACCAAAAAGACTAGTTTTATACCAAAAAAGACAAATTTCTGAGTGAAAAGGATCAATTTTCAAACAAAAATGTACAAGTTACTTTTTCAATTAAAAAAATTAATTTCAAACAACAACAAAAAAACGAATTGTCTATAAAAATTTAGTAAAATGTTCAACCAAAGAGATGAATTCTCAACTAAAATTATGAATCTTCAACTGGAATAGTTAAGTGTTCAGTTGAAAGAATTAATTGTCAACCAAAAATGCAATAGTTCCATTTTCAGTTTAAAAAATTAATTTTCAACAACAAAAAAACAGTTTTCAACAAAGTGTTTAAACTTTCAACCAACGAGATGAATTTTCGACACCAGAGTATGCATTTTCAACAAATAAGTTCCTTTTTACCAAAATAGTTTAATTTTCAAAACAAAGGAGGAATGTTCAACAGCTAGTTGAAGAAAAAGTTAAACAAAAAGCATGACTTTTTAAAAAATAGTTGAATTTTTAAACATATAATAAAATGTTTGACTAAAAATAAAATCTTCACGATTTGCAAGTGTAAAAAAAAATAGAAGACAAATAAATTACTAACAAATACACTATATTCGAAGACTAAAATTTTAATCTCGTAACATTTTTAATCTGGAAACTTTTCTAAACGGAATAAAACAATTAAAATTAAAATTTCAAATTTTTTTATCCATGGCAGTTATTTAAAGTGCCTTTTATAGAAATCCTCTGATTTTTGGAAGATTTTTCAAAATACTTTTTTTGAGCAATTAAATTTCCTGACGGTTTCCTGATTTCCAGGTTTTGCAGACCTATAGCTACCTTGACAAATCAAATCATGTAACTTAAAGTGAAAAAGTAGAGTCGGTATGTATTTCTTATGAATTCTGTTTCTTTGTCTACACGAAAACAAAATTCATTAAAGATTTTAACAACATCGTTGGTTCGTTTCTAACAATATTTGTTACTTGATCAAGGATAAATATAGCTGGTTTAGCTATAATTTTTTTCCGCGTACCACTCTGGATCAAACTCTCTCTCTCTTTCTGCTAAGTGTTTCAGAAATTACACAGAAGAAGATCTGGTTGCCTACTCGCTTGAATCTCTGGTACACTGCGCCCAAGCAACCTGCCCTGCTACTATGATACGTGGACCATAATAATTTATTTTTATGACTAACATTGAAAAAAAATATTCATGGAACTCGAGAAATTTTTCATTGAATGAAGAAGTACTTTGCAATAATAAATTCATAATTTAGAGAACCTGTATTTTTTGTAAACTGTACCAGCATTATTGTAGGGGGAACGTTAAAAATTACATTGACAATTAATAATAATAATGAAAATATAGAACAATGCATAAGAATAGGTTTAATCAGGGATTATAAGCGGTGTTCACTGGAACGGGAATTTTTTGAGAAAGCGAAAATTGTTTACATGTACATTTTGAGAAAAACTCAAGCAATCACTATATAATATCAGGCGATGATACATACATGAAGTTATGCAATTTTGAAGAAGTTAAATTTGAAATTATTCAAAATTGATTTGAATTTTGAGATTGTACAATTATAGGCACCTAAAAATTTTCAATTTCTGTATCGAAATTGAAATATCAAAGAAATATATAAAATATTTATCTTTCTTTTTCAGACTGCTGGGAACTAAAATAGTTCAGTTTTTGGGGATTGAATTTGAAGTTATTTTTTAAAGTAAAAACTGTCCATTTTTGGGTGTTTAAATTTTAAATTTATTAACTATAATTTACAATTTTCTTGCAACTTTTAACGCTTTCAATTTAAAAGCGTTTAATTTAAGACGACTTAATTTTAAATTATTAAATATATATTGAAAGTTTTTAATTTAATAATTTTTAAACAAAAAAAGCTTTCAGGTTCAACTTTTTCAATTTAGAACGCTTAAACTTAAAACTAATAAAGTGATAAGGCTTTCAATTTCAAATGTAGTTTTGAACCACGTGAATTTCTATTTTACACAAATAAAATTATTTGGCTGCAAGATTAGATGGAGTTTGTCTCCAAAAAATTTCTGCTGAAAAAAGATTCCTTTTGAGACCAATGGAAATCATCTTAACATTTCTTTTAACAAAAGTTCCATTTGTGACAATAACATCCTTCTGGCAAAAGAGAGCATTTCATCTGCCAGTTTAAAAGAGGAATTGTCCTACAATTTTTAATACTCGAAATTGAAATGTTTAATTTCTAAAATACCGCTGCGAAGTACTATGGGTGTATTAACTATAAATTTATTTATTTGGGCCAACTTTATGAGCACTTTGCTTCCTCATAGGCATCAAATAAATTTACTCCCTTATAGAGAGAGGTTTATTGTTACTAAGAAGCAAAAAATTGATACTTATTTCATTAAGTTGACATTCTTGTCTTA
This sequence comes from Andricus kollari, assembly GCA_932074435.1. Lineage (NCBI taxonomy): Eukaryota > Metazoa > Arthropoda > Insecta > Hymenoptera > Cynipidae > Andricus > Andricus kollari. The sequence continues at coordinate 8,151 of CAKNWW010298000.1, read as the reverse complement.
TACTGAAAATCATATTTTCAAAAAAGCAGAGAGAATATCAAAAGGTTAATCAATATTTCTGGTTACAACAAACAACTATTTGCTAATTTTATCTTATAGCTTAAATATATAAAAAGTTTTACTTATATAAACGAAGTAAACAATATATTTAAATTGTATAAATCGCTATTGATAAATCATGAAAGTGAATCAAAGGTTCCTCAATAGATCTATTCGAAGTGACTTGAATACGTGAACAATTACATCAAATACAGTACTGTTAAAATCCCAATATCAAACAAGTTTTTACAGAAAAAAAAACATTTTTTTGAAACTTCATAAATCGAATTTTATATTATATCGAGATATGTCAAAAAGAGAATAAATTTGAAATTTTACATTATTACAAATCTCCCTCTATGAGGAAAAAATTCGTTAAAATACTAAGATTTCCAATCTTAAATTAAATTTTACAGTCTGGGTGGATTCACTCACACCGAATTTGAAATTATTCAATTTTAAACAATATAAATTAAAAAATGGCTCAACTTGTGAAGTTTCTATCGTTTCAGCTATGAAATTGTACAATTTTAAATTGTAAAAGTTTGCATTTTTTAGTTTAAACTACTGTCTAACTTTTAAAACTTTGCAACGAAACTTATTCAACTTACAATGCTTCCTATTTTAAACTGGGCATAATTATAATTTTTTGAATTTGTCTATTTAAATTAAGAATTATTGTTGCACATTGAATGCTTTAATTTAGTCTGGATGCTTTCAAATTTAAAACTGTTCTGTTTTGAGTGTTTGAATCATAGAACTTGAATCGCTGTACAATTTTTAAAACGTCAATGTTATTCGATGACATAAAAACAATTAAAAAATAGAAGCACTCCATCAGTGCTGCCTTACATTGAAAGAAGGTCTCTATCTACATATGAGTCGAACGAAGATATTGAAGGAAACAGATATGCATATTTACTGATCTCAACCTTACAATACATGATTTTTATTGAAAAAATATATCGTTCTTGAGTAATTCCGAACTGCTATATTCATCAGTGCAAAAAATTCATAATTTAAATTTTTCATATTTATAACTGTCGATGGGCAATGAAGAAACAATAAAAAATGAAATTGTTTATGCCCAATGTAGGCGAGAAAACTGATGAAAAAACCTATCTACATAGATACGGTTTCGGGCCGTATTTTTCGCACATCTACATTTTACAGTGCAGCATAGTTGAAAATTCAAAACTGTAGATAGGTTTTTTCTTCCGGAAAGTTGAACCGAACTGGTTGAGAATCAGGACGAAGAACGTCTTTACGTACATAGGATTTCCTTCACTCAGTGCGAGTGGTCGCGAGCGGTTGACTTACAAACGAGCTAAAACCTATCTGGTAGATAGGTTTTTCCAATCTGTTTCTCGGCATGCACTCGAACCCGATGTGCTGCAATTCGTATTTCGTATTGCTCCAGATTTCCCACAAATATTTCTATAGATTCGTAGACTTTAATGCAGTAGCAGTCGTTCACTGGTCAATTGTTGAAAATATTCCTGTTCACCCTATTTAACGAGCTTAAGACACTCCTTTTCTCATGCCGTTTCCTCGCGACCTTTGTGGATTCATCATTTGCATCATCTAAACAAAGCCAGCCGGCGGCTAGCGGTTCGTATCGACGTTCGTCTCCTGCCAAATGCACGACGCCTCTTCCGTACTTAAGTACATACATACAGTATACACTATACACGTAGCCACCTAGGTTATAAACGAGACGTTAGAGCCAAAGTTCGAGCGGAACTTTGAATTAGCGATCGCATTATCTCGGATCCGAGAATGCCTTGCGTAAGTCTGCAGGTAATTACATGTCTCACCTTGCAAAGGGTTGATCAACCTTGATGTTTGCCGAACTGTTCCGCATACTGATCAATGTTCCTCTTCCAGTCCAGAAAAAATTAAATCCAAAATTTCCTCCATTCCAACTCAAAACAAATCTTAAAAATAACATAATGTCCCTCTTCCAATTCAGAAAAACATTGAACATCAACATTTCCTCCCTTCGAACTCAATAAAAATGTTTTTAAAAAAATTGTCTTCTTCCAACACAGAAAAAAGATTGAAAATAAAAAGTTCCCCCCTTTAACTGAAGAAAAATCTTATAAAGAAGCAATTGCCTCATTCAATTCAGAAACTTATAAATAACCAAAATTTCGTTCGTTCTAATTCTATACAAATCTTAAAATACAAAAATTTTACTCTTCTAATTCACAAAAAATTGATGATAAAAATTTCCTCCTTTTCAACTCAATAATAATGTTAATAATGTGCCCCTTCCAATTCAGAGAAAAATTGAAAATAAAGAGCTCTTGCCTTAAACTAAAAAAAATGTTCATATTAATTCCTTTCCCAATTCATACAAAATAAGCAAAATTTCATCCCTTCTAGCTCAATAAAAATTTTAAAAACAAAAAAGTGTCTCTTCCAATTCAGAAAAAAAAATTAAAAACAAAAATTTCCTCCGTTCCACGTCAATAAACATGTTAAAAACAGAAATTTTTCCTCTTGCAATTCAGAAAAAATAAAATAAATGAGAAACTTGTCGACCTGTCCTAACCATACAAATTTTAAATTAGAAACATTATAAATTGAACGATTAAATTTTGTAATTGAACACATTTTAAATTAGAATTTCAATTATTTTAAGTTGTTTCAAATTATTAATTATTCAGCTTTCATTGATACATCAAAACTCAACACTTTCACTTACAAATTTAAATGTTTTAAATAGAACAATCAAAATTGTAACGTTTAAAGTTTTAATTTAGCAATTTGAAATTTTAACGATTCAAAGCTATTTGAAATAATACAGTTTCAAATTGTTTCGTTTTTAACAATTGAATAATTCGTACATTGAGCAAGGTGAAAGTATTTCTTTTTTGAAATTCTCTGAGTTTTGAATGGCTTTAGCCTGATCTTTCAATTAATTCCTATTTTTATCTACGCCTTGAATTTATGAGTTCAAGTGAATAAGAATGGCCGCTACAATGGAAGAAAAAAATTCCAGGTCATTTCCCGACTCTAAAATATTTGTCAGTCATTGAAATACAAATATTCTAAAAATTAAAACTAAATTTGTTTCATCATACCTCCAGCAAAAATTCGACTTAAGATGCCTGTGGAGTGGGTCGAAAATCGAGTTTTTTTCCCTAGGGTAGAAAACTCGATTGTCGACCCGCTCCACAGTCATCTCAAGTCGAATTTCGATTATCGGTATGTGACCGTCCCCGAAGAAAGGGACTTGACGCGCGGTAGCTTCATTTTACAGGAGGAGCGATTGATAACAATTGGAATTTTTCAGACATAGGAAAAATATTTTTTATAATGAAAGAGCGAATGAAAGACAATCGATTGGTGTAAAAAACTAAAATTTGATTTTTTCCGCATTAGGTCCCTTTCTTCGCGGACGGTCACATATGAAATCGTTACCTTTCGACCCTTGTCACGCAATATACTATTCATTAAATGCCGTCAAAAAATATAAATGCACGCTATCATTTTCAATGCTTTCAATTGGAGAATAAATCAATACATTTTTAAAAATTGAAAGTTATATCATTTGGAAGCAATTTTAAGATAAAAACAATAAAAATTGAACAATTTTAAGTTTTGCTCAAAACTGAACAATTTTTAAATTAGAATCTAATCGTCTGGTAACATGAGTTATTGTTCAATTTGTAATACTCGAACTACAGTACAAATTAAAAAATTGTAAGTACAGTGAAACGGGGACTTAGTTCCCTTGGATTGTGTTCTTCCGAGAATTGACGCCGCGCCGTGGGGATACGTGAGAGGCGTTGCGGGAGGATGTGCGGTGTGGACTCAGGCGTAACAAACAGTGAGAGAAACAGGAGAGACAAAATAGTTCTGAGACTCTGGATTTAATGTCAAGGTCAGTCCCAAAACCGGCACTAAATCCAGATTCGACTGTAATTTATATTTACAATTGATCAACTTAAGACATTTTAAACTGCAATATAGTTATCATGTGATATTAAATGGGTGATATTTCAAGTGACTGAATAGACTTTTTTTTAAAATATGTAAAATTGACGGTCAAAAAATAAATTCACTTTTATTTCCCGGTCTCAAAAAATTCTCGGTCATTTCCCTGTTTTCCAGTCCAGCTGCTGAGGTTTTTACAAAATATTTAGGAATTTACAATTTCAACCCGATATTTTCTCATATTTTCTTCAACATTAATCTAATAAAATACTTTTTTTAGGTCGCCCGGGAACGGACTACCCAGTGCTTGGAAAGGTGCCTTATACAAATTTCTACTGTGATGATCAACCCTATCCTGGATTCTTCGCGGACGTTGAAACTAGGTGTCAAGGTTGGCATTATTGTGACATAGACGGTCGACAAGCGACGTTTCTGTGCCCAAATGGAACTCAATTTAGTCAGGCAGTCTTCGTCTGCGATTGGTGGTTCAATGTAAGATGTGAACTAAGTCCAAAGCTCTATGCTATCAACAGCAGACTTTATCAACGGCCTACCGAAAGCCCAACCAGGCCTCATCGAGTAATCACTAAGGAACTTCTAGAAAACATTTTCGTCAAGCGGAAATAACAGCCATCAAGAATATTCCACAAGATGTTTTAATAGTCCTCATCGAAACTGCTATTTCAAGAATGGAGCAGATTTTATCATCAAGCCCGTCGTTTTTTTTTCAATTAAAACTTAAAAACTTACGGTCCGTGTGGTCATTAAGCGGCTAACAGAGAGGCTAAGGAAGTCCTGATATGCGGACCAAGGGATGAGTTAAAACCTTGGAATGAGTTCCAGATACTTTTTAAATTTCAAATGCCATCCATGTGATTTTTATAAATTTTATTTAGACTTTCCGATAGACTAGTATTTTCCTAGGTTCTTAATACAACAGATTGTCAAGTTTATTTAGATCAAAACGAAAGTAGATCGTATCTGATCTTGATATCAATGTGAAAAATTAACGTAAGGTTATTGTAATATAAATTGTAAGTTATAGCGAACCTGTCGTCAGTCATGTAAATTATGTGGATCTACAAACTCGGTTACGACTTAGTAGATAAGTTATAAATGTCGAGTGCAATAGTTAATTTGCAAATTCCCTTGTCAAATTGTACAACTGCATAATGCAATTAGAAACTTCTGTACAAATATTTCAAACATTTCGAGACATAGCTTGATTATATTGCCAAGTGCGACAAGTATGAATCTTGCATTAACTGTACGCGTCAAGGTGTCGATTTTGATTTAGAATTCCCGATTTTTGTAAGTCGAATTCTTAAGTTTTCGCAAATTAAGCATCATTTACTTATAGATTAATCTTTAAGGAGCGATAAGGGGTGAACTTTTTGCAGAATACTTAAAATATCGGTGATAAAAAAGCCTAATTTTTTTCCATTAGAAAACTTAAAACATTTCAAGCTCTCAAAATATAAAGTGAATTCAAAATTTTGTTGGGACTAATATCGTGATTAATGTTTATTAATAACATTGAAAATATCTTGTAGAAAATAAAATTTAAAAAGACTGTTTTGACCGAAAATTGTTCACGAATAATAGCCGGATTTTTTCTGTCCAAGTAACTATTCTGCTAGATATTTACAATGTACCTGCAACCCAAGAAGGAAAAGTAATGCATTATAAAAAAAATTAACTAAACCATTCAATGGTCAGTTTTCGTACATTATTAAATGATATTTCTTGAAAAATATCTGCTACTATGATTACATTTTTTGAGCCTAACAAAAATTAATTACATTAAATGTATGTAATAATAACTTATATGTCTTGATCCAAAATAGCTTATTCAGTTATGCAACAAAGAGTAGAAAATTTATTCTTTATCATCATTTCAATATTTGTTTCTTATTTCGCATTATTATTTATTCGCAGTAGTTAATGGCTAAAATCACAAATATTAGAGGTAGAAATCTAGCTAACGATCTTGACCTGTATTTTTCGTCCACAAAAGAGCATACAAAACGAAACTATGATTGGACAATTTTTTGGAAATTTATCACGTGATCAAACGAGAGACAGACCGACAGACGGACAAACATTTATTGTAAAACCCGTTTTTTCTTACTCAGGGGGTATCAGAACGTCGTGAATTGATGGAAACTGGATAGGTGTAAATTTATATGAATCAAATACCTTCTATCATAAATGATGAAAATGTCAAAATAGACCAACAAAAATTTTGTTTGAATTCTACAAAAATCCTCTTATCCTACTTTGATATTTTCAACAACTTGTTAAAAAAATTAATATGTGACATTAAAGAAAGTATATAAACTCTTTGGAGGAGAAATGGATTTACGATAAAGAAGCTTTAATACTTGAATAATAATTTTTTGGTTTAATTTTTTGTTAATAATTTATTTGGAAAACAGATGTTTTATTTTCTTGTTTGAATGTAAATAGATGTTTTCTATGCTTTATTTTAATTATTAGAAACGACTAAAAATATCAAAGCAATCACAGTTTTTAAGTCGAATCGCCGCCCTGATCTTCATTTATAATTTACAGAAGTACCTCTATTACTTATTCAATACAAAGTTTCTTGTCGTCCTGAAATTTGGGATGAGTAGTAAAATATTTTCCATAAGTTTGGCCAGTCGTCCAGAAATTTCGGGACTAGTCCATCCCTTTTTCCAACTCCGCCAATTTGTCGGGACGATTAGACGCAGCCTATTCTTTGTTGAAATTTCGCAAATATATATTTATAGTATAGATTAGAACATATTAGTTTTAACAACAATTAAGATCATGAAAATCATCACGAAAAAAATGAAAAAATTCCGGGTTATAAAGTTCGAACTCATTTAAAACGTTACTCAGAAAAAACGAAGTTTGTGCAAAGACTCACATTTTTAACGAAACTTAATAGAAAACCCCCTAAAAGCTTTTTTAAGACTTATAATAAAAGTTCCGTATTAAAGTTTAGACTTTAACCATCAAAAACTAGTAAAGTTGTGAGTGTGAAGTAAGAAAAAATGATGAAGTAGAATTTAATAGTCTTCGTAATAATAAACAGCGATAATTTTTAACTTGTATTTATATAAGAGTGTCATTATACAATCTTCTGTTTTTATAAAAGATGCCCAGCAGAAGGCAAGTGATTCCATACAATGACACTGCAATTAAGATAAAAGAGGGTCGTGACAAGCTCCATCAGTCAAACACTTCAGTGCATAAGAATAAACAAAAAACCTTACCTGAAAGAATATTTAATGTAAGATTGGAACAGTGATGAACTGCAGGCTAATAAACGAGTATATCGTAAAAAGTATAATTTATTCCTATTATCAGCAAGAGCTCATTATTATTTCCTGATGTTTTCTTTTTAAATTATGTCTTTCCCACGCTGCGGCTGGATCGCTCAAATGATTTGCACAAATTACAGCATAATGGCTAAACCGTTTTCTGATTTCCTTTCTAAAAGATAAAGATGTTTACCTAGACTTTTTGATAGCAGAAATATCTAGAAGATTAAGGGCCGGTTTCACCAACTCTGATTAAGATGTTAATCCTCGATTATTCTAATTTAATCAGTACCTTGCGTTCCACCATCTTCTAAAGTATGATTAAAGAGAGTTAATCACTGTTTAACTTAACCGCCCAATTTTGGCCGGTTAACGGAGTTAATCGGCGATTTACGCTGGTTGGGAGAACAGAACCAAAAATCGAAGTTTGCATTTGAGGATTTGCAGCACGTTCAGAGCGAATGTGCATCATTTTTATAATAATTTTTATCATACCTACGCTTTTTTCATCAACATGTAGATGAAAAAAGCTGTGAAGCCAAAATATCTTTGATGAGGCAAATTGTGTTCCAATAACCTCACTTTTCTTATACTGGATGTCACATGACTTGGTTAATGTCGTCCGCTTGTACAGTGCGCGCGAAACCAACTTAAACGTTCTTCTTGCAGCGGCCAATCAGAATCGCCGTTACAAGAGAATATCAAAGTTACCACAAAAAGGTTATATGATTAGCTAATCAGAGTTAAAATGTCCATGGTGGAACGCATGACAATTTAACCATGATTAAAGCCTCGATTAAAGAATAATCATGATTAGCTAATCATGTATTTAATCAGAGTTGGTGAAATCGGCCCT
>CAKNWW010297999.1:0-12491 GCA_932074435.1 Andricus kollari | reverse complement strand
AAAAAAAAAAAAAAAAAAAAAAAAAAAAAGTACTCACACCATTACTCATCCCTTGTGATCGGTGCTCTCGAAGCTGCGAAACTATCAGTGGTTCGTAAACTTAAATCCATACCCGTGTGCCAAAAATATGCCAAGGCACTTGCGAGACGGATGCAAAAAACTGTCATCCTTAGTTCGCTTCGTGCCTTGTGAGGGGGACTCGCAAATTGGGGATTGGTGCAGGACTATGGACGATCGAGAATCGGTTACGTTAGATAATAGACAAACATATATCGGTAAGAATGGGTTTATTCAACCTCTTGCAAGGGATAGGGCGTCCTGCCGACCATATGCGCTGTTAATTCTCGACCGCTACGCCCGAGAGCAGGTGATGAGGTTTTCGATAGCATCAGGATGTTTCGTGGTAGAGATGGTGGTGTGGTGAATGGCAGTGTCGATTGGAGAATATAAGAGATTGGATATTGAGGTGGTATCGTTCACGGTGCAGGTAGCAAGAGACTGAATATTTGCTGCCGAGATTTGAGTATTAAACCCTGACGTGAGGCTTCTCCTCATCCCTAGGTTCAGGGCCGCTGGACTCGCTGGAGTCGTCTGATGTATGTTCACCTTCGCCGATTTGTTTTTCTTCTTCCTCAGAATAAGTTTTTCTATTCTTTCCCTGTAGTAGTACCAGTTCCTCTTTTTTAATTGTTATATTTAGCACATCTTTGAATTCCTGTCGTATTTCAACCCGACCGCCCTTCACGTACTTGGTTCTTGTTGAATCCGGCACCGCGTGACAATTTTCGGCCCGATTCGATGTCTAGCCGCAGTAGGGTTTGTGGAAGATGTAGAGTCCTACTGGAACCATCATCTCACAGTGACGACATTCCCACCTCTCGATGCCTTCCATTTGCAAAAACATTTTAAAATCCTACCTGCCAAAAAAAATATATATACATAAAAATAAAATACTATTCTTCTCTTAATTCGGTTTCCACTCTCATCTTATTCCGACTAAAAGTAACGTCTAATTGACTAAAGTCTAAATTTCTGACTATCTATTTTTTCAACCATTTAATTAATTTTCTATTTTAATTTTCTCCATCCAGATTAGTATCTTCTTTGGTTATTTTGCTTCCTTTGGTTCTTCTGCTGTAAGTAACTTATATCTAAATTCTATTTTTATTTTAATTGAAATTCTATCTTGGCCTCTTATAGCCGTATTTACTTTACTTTCAGATCTAATCTCTTTTCCAAAGCTGAAAAGAAAAGTTATTTTACTTTCCCAAATTAAAGTTATTGTTTAACTGCAGAATTATCTCCTTTTTTGCTTCAATTATTTTTAATTAATTATAACTGTCGTGGCTGTGAATGGTATGAGATTAATTATTCAGTGGTGTATGTGAGTAAGTGGGAAATTATTTATTAATTTCTAATACTTTTCAAATGTTCGTGTCCCAGTCTGTTGAGGAAGCCTCTTTCACTTATTGATTTGGCAATAATGTTCTTCTCTCTTCCTCGGCTTTTCTTTTTTTTTCTTTGACTCCTTTATTTTCCTTGATTTTTTCTCCCGTTCTTCCTTTCTTAATACCCTTTCTTGTTCCAATTTTTCTTCCCTTCTTGCCCTTGCGGCCTTCTTTGCGTACCTTCCTTGCCGGTATTTCAAGATTTTATGCATTTCATCTATTTCCTTTTCTTCTGCTAATTTTCTTCTCTCTTCTCTCTCTTCCTCTTGTTGGAGTTGGATTCTTTTGAATGCTTCTTTTAAGTTTTCTTCGCCTTCTCGATTTATTATTTCTTTCTCTTCTTCTTCTTTTCGCTTATTTTCCTTCATACCTTTTCTCACCTCCTCCATCGTTGCTAGGCCGTGTATTCTTCGTTTTTCCCCGGCTAATTTTTGGATCCTTGGATCTCCCCTCCTGGATCCAAATTCGTCAAACCTGTTAACTCTTTTTTGCAATTCCTTTCTCGCTCTAATTTTTCTATTTCCCCATGCATCATCTCATCTGTTTCTGCTTTCCTTCTCCTACCTATTTACTTCTGCATCTCTTTTTTCTCTTCTAACGTTTCATCCATAGGTGGTTGCAAGAGGTCTACCCACTTCTTGCAGGAGTGAGTAAGGAGTTCTCACCCATAAGTTCAAGGAGACAATGCTCGTATTCTAGGATAAAGCTTCTGTTAATTTTTCTGCAATTTAATATTTTTTCTTGTTTTTGTAAATGCATGTGTTTGTTTCATTTTTTGTCATTATCAGTGGCGTAAAACTCAAATTATTCACATGCGCGCCATTAAAAAGATTAATTCAAATATATTTTTTGAATATTGAATTTTTTAATATCTTTAACGATCCAATTACCTAATGATTTTCGATTCTTTGTTTTTACTTCGTAAACTGTTGGTGAAATTTTTGCCTTGATGAAAAAACGTGAGAAAAATTTAATTATTTTTAATTTTCGCATCCTATCTGCCCATTTTTCTGATTCTTGAAATTTGATTTCGCTTTTATCATCTAAATCTTTATTTAACGCTTGAATTGGTTAAAGTTCTCTCCCTAAATTTCAAAAAGCTGGTGTAAATCCTGTTGAAGAATATCTAGTTGTATTTGACGCGAATTGTGAATCATGTTTTTAGTCCCATAATTTGTGACCTTTCTCTAAATAAGCTTTCATTGCGTTTTGATTGACCTATTGCATCTTTAAGTTGAATTTTCTTGGGTATGATATTTAGGAGTTTCTTAATTTAATACCAAATGTTTCAATTAAATTAATTATTGATTTATTTATGTATTCTTTTCCGTTATCAGTAAATAAAATTCTAGATATTCCCCATTCTAAAATTATACGTTTATGTAATTCTTTTTCAATTCTCGATGCTAATTTATTTTTGAATGGAATTATTTCTACCCATTTAGTAAACATATCGACAAATACTAGAATATATTGATTTTTTGATCTCTCGGTTTAACCCTTTGGCAAATGTCACATTCCTTTACATATTTTAATGTTTCAGAGTACATTCCGGGCCAGAAATAATCATTCTCAGACATTATTGTATAAGTTTTTTCCATACCTAAATAACCTGCTTGTTTATTGTCGTGATTCTTAATTAAAACTTGTTCTCTAAGCTCTTTGGACATTTTCATTTTCCACGGGTGGCTATCCAAAGCTAAGATTGATTTTAAAGGGTTCGGTCCATAGAAACAGAATTGATTATCCCGTATTCTCCAGTTTGGATTTTCTTCTGGCTTATTTTTAACATGTAAGATTTTAATTTTATACCAATTATCCTCGATTTCTTTGAAATCTTTTTCCTCAGTTTCTACTACACTGGCTAAAATACTTGAAACTTTTATTCCGTTTTCATTCGACCTAGGAAAAAGAGGATGTATGAACTGTGTGGGAAGGGGTATGCAAAAGTGGAGCACTGGTTTGAGGAGTGCGTAGAGGTGGAAAGGAGTGAAACGAGCATGGAGGTATTGATGCATGAAAGGGGAGGCAAAAGGGGAGTAGCATGGGTGAAGGGAGTGTTGGGTAGGGTGGAGAAGAAGAGAAGGAAGGAGGGAGAGGAATGGAGGAGGAAAGATTGTAAATAGGAGAGGAAGTAGATATAAGTAGTATGAAAATGTTGTAAATAGTAGATAAGCATTATGTAGAAGAAGCGGAAGCGACAGAGTAGGGACATGCAAGCGAGGCGAAGCGAGGAAGGCAAGACAAGAGCGTGCGACCCTAGAGATAAGGTGTGGAAGGATGTTAGTTTTAAGGCTTAGTTTAAGGAAAATTAAGTAAAAAAAAGGAAAGTGTAAGGAAGTCAATTTTTTAAGGCCAGCAGGTTGAAGAATAAACGTTTATACTACTATAAATAATCTCGTAATCGTATTCTAGTCATTCGACAGCCCATCGAGCCTATCGTGCAGTTGTTAGTAAGTGTTTGATAGTCATAAATGCCTGCATCCGTTTGTCAGTCGATTCCCACTTTAATTCTTTCATTAATAATTTTTGCAGAGGTTCTATTATCTCTGCAATTTTTTAGATGAATTTTCCATACCAAGATGCCATTCCTATCAATCTTTGAATTTGCTTAATTGTTTTTGGTATTGGAAAATTGAAAACAGGTTTAATTTGATCTTCATCTATTTGTAAAATTTGTTCATTGAATTCAAAACCTAAATATTTTATTTCAGCACATCCAAACTCTCATTTATCCAAACCTATCGTTAAACCTGCGTCTTTGATTTTTTCTTCTAACACAATTTCTAAATAGTTCAAATGTTCTTCAGAATTTTTTGATATTATTATTATGTCATCGAGATAAAAAAAATGCATGTGGTTTTTATTCTGGTGTCATTATTCTGTCCATCAGGCGCTGAAATGTAGCAGGAGCATTTGTTAATCCAAATGGCATTCTCTTAAACTGATACATTCCTTTGCCTGGGACTATAAACGCTGTTATTGGTTTAGATTCCTCGTTTAACGGCATCTGATAATATGCTGAACGAAGATCTATTTTCGATATGTATTTTGCTGTTCTTAGTGCATCCAATATTTCTCACATTATAGAAATTGGGTATAAATCTTTTTTAGTTATTTTATTAACTTTCCTAATTTACAAACAAAATCTATATTTCCCATTAAGTTTTTGTATCATTACTATGGGGTTCGACCAGTCACAATTTTTTGATGGTTCTATAATCTTTTCTTCTAAAAGTCTTTGTACTTCGTCATACATAAACTGTCTTATTTTTGGTGATACATAACACCGTCCGACATGGATTTTGGCACTCGACCAGTAATAACTGATTTCTATGGGTTTTTCTTCGCCGTAAAATCTGAAACCGGGGATGGAAGTATAGAATTGGCTCTAGTTTTCGAGCAAACGGGGTCAAAAGTCCCAAAAAACGTGTTTTTGGCCATTTTTGATGACGTGTGAAAATGTAACCACACGCTTCCACCTTAGCGCGTGTGGTAGCAATTCCACCTCACATGATGGGAACAGAACGACATCGAAGATAACTTGGGATACATGGCACAGATATTTCTTCTGTGGTGCTGTATATGCACGCTCAGTTCCAGTCCCTAAGACGTTTTGTAGGGTTGGTATTTGGTTCAATTTAAGCCGTATTCAGACAAGCGATTCCTGGTTCCGATTACGGATACGATTGGAACCGTCAACCAATCAGCGCGCAGCACGATCCGGTCCCGGTTCGGGTTGAGCATTTAGGTTTGTCTCTATTTTCAACCGCGGCGATTTCGACCGGGCCACAGTCGTCGCTGATCGTAGCCAATCACAGCGGTTGATGAAGTGACTTGACTCGTCAGCTGTTGTCGCTGCCTTGCAAAAATACTCGCAGTCCTCGTGTTCCGTGTGCATGAACCACACCGTCAATCGTAACCGAAGTCGGAACCGCGAACCGCTCGTCTGAATACGCCTTTGGACAAGTGGTATTTGACCCTGTCCAGGAACGGGATGTCCAAGGCCGCTGAAAGTTTCTTCTTTTGCATCTGGATAGAGACTGCAGAAATCTTTGTTAAACCTATTAGATTTGTCGAAGGGAACTCCAGCGCAGGGAGATGATCTTGTGCTTCCCTAGCAATTGTCGACATGTGTTTGTTGTACCGTTCTCCATCTTCGTAAGTAAGGATTCCGGTGGTAGGACCAGATAGTTTTCCAATGAATCCAAAACAATGGGACCGTTATCCTTCTGCGTTGTATTGCTGGTGGTAAGGATGTTGGCCAGTGCATTTCGGAATAATACTCCAGCTCAGTTATCGCCTCCGTGAGTTGTTCTAATACCCACGTTTACACGAAAATGTTCGAGACTCTGTTCCAACGTACGTGAGTAGTCACGGTGTGCTTGAAGACTGAAACAGTTTGGCTAAAATGGATCCAAAATCTGCTAACGCAAAAAATTTCTATATCATTTGGACATTAAAAATAAGCTAAATTTGAAATCCTAGCTGCTCCCTTTCGCGATGTATGCGCATTTTTAGATTTTTACATAACAACCTGTACTACAAAGCTTGCGTAATCGAGTTTATTAAGTAGAACGCTTTTTTAAGTTCACCGTTTAAAAAAAATATATCGAAAATTAGGCCCACGACCAACAACGAGGACGTAGTAGCTGAATGGTCCCATTTTGTATTTTTTATTTTATTTTTTTTAACTTTTTCTTACATTTTTTGTATTTTTTATATAATGTATATTGAATGGTATATATTTAGAAATAAAAATTAGTAAATAATATTTAAACGGATTAGAGAAGCAAAGAAAATTCTATTACTGCTTTTAATACCTGTAAGGAGTATTATTTGTGCTGAATACATGTTACCTTGTAACATGCCCAGAATTAACAAAAATCACGATGTATAGATGGTCCGATTTTCTCTGATCAATACCCTAACCCATTATTGTTTTCTATGAAACGTAAACTTTTTTTTACGTGAGTAAGAATAACGTGAATTTTTAGTGTTTCGGAAAGTTTATCGATGCTTTTCAGCGCATTATCTAATTAATTGATTTAAGCAACAAGTAAAAATCCAACTTTTCCAGAGGTAAAAGAACAATTAACAATTTTATTTATTGCTTTGTAAGCAGCAACATGGGGTATAATTTTGAAAATTCCTACCACTTGATATATTTCCGGATCTATTAGTTTGTCAGCTTCTTTTGATAGCGTTCTACATGCATATTAGAAAACACTCATTTAAATCTATCCATACTATTAAATATTTAATTTATTATATATACCATTCAATATATAATATATAAAAAGAAACAAAAATGTCAACAACAAAAATCCTCGTCGTTGGTCCTGGGCTTGGCTAAAAGTGGTAACTAAATTTTTAAAATGTAAAAAATAAGCAGCAAAAACTTATTTTCGATATATTTTGGAAAAACGGTCAAATTAAAAAAGCGTTGTACTTAATAAACTCGATTACGCAAGCTTTGTAGTACAGGTTATTATGTAAAAATCTAAAAATGCGTATAACTCGCGAAAGAGAGCAGCCAGGATTTTAAATTCAGCTGATTTTTAATGTCCAAGCGATATAGAAACTTTTTGTGTTAGCAGATTTTGGATCCATTTTAGTCAAACTTTTTCAGTCTTCAAGCATACCGTGTAGTCAGGCAGAACATTCAAACATTCAATAACGGCTCCACCTCGAGTAAAATTGTCGCTCGCCACACTCCGGTACTCCGTTGAAGAGAGGCCATTAGCTCGTAGTGAAGATGTTACGGTAAGTCCCGTAAGAATGGGCAATTGAAAAATAATTTTCAATTGCTTGTCCCCACAGCCTACACAATTCATGGAATGCATGGCCGTGGCCAACGTAGTTGTACCTCCCGTGGTAATACACTAGCTAATATAAGACCGGTGGGCTTAGGAAAGAAAGAGAGCAAACAATCACATTATAGTCGCAAGACAATGACCACACTACACCAAGTACAGTGTTGATGAGCAGTCTCGTGTGTCAGCCTCCTTCCTGGCCTAGACACTAGTGCCACTTCCTAGTCTTCCTACCGTCCGCATTATTTAATGTCTCAACGTGACTGAGAAATGTTAATTAGCATGCAGATTGTTAATAAAGTCAATTTTACTAAAAAGGGAAAGTCTCATAAAATTCTTCAAAATACCACAATTTAAAATATTATCCCGATTGCATAAGTTTCAAAAAGGAGATAATCAGTCTTAATCCCGGCTACCACCTTTAATGGACCAATTGGCTGATGCTGATTACCAAGACATGTTTGGGTCCTTATGGTAGGGAGTCTAAACTCTACTCCCCACTATCTAGGAAACTATTAAGTTCGATTCCCTGATAGCAAACTCTTTAAAAGTTCAATTCAGATAATTATTTTACAAAAGGGAAAATTGTTTATAAAATATCTTTAATAAACAAATCAGTCATATAGATTAATTAATAAAATATCTATCAAAACTTAATGAGAATTTGGTAAAGAAACTTAACACCTTACAAATTCACTTAACCTTTTTAAATTAACTATATATACATATATAATTTAAAAAGAAGGTTAAACAACTACCGCAGGGTCCCACGGGGAGCAACTGCCGTCTAAAAATGACATCGGCTCCCAGTAGAACCGCGGTAAATCACACTCATGGCTACCTTTCACGACCACGAGATGGATGGCATGATGAAATTACGACGACAGACCAGCGAAACCCTCGTGTGTCTTGAGGACATGATGCGACCCAAGGAGGACAACTTTCTGAATCCATCTCGCAAGTACCTGAGCATATTTTTGTCACGCGGGAATGGCTTCAAGGTTATGAACCAGTGAAAGCTTCGCACCTCCGAAAGCACCGATCACAAGGACAATTATTTTAACCGAATATTTTGGGTACAGTCGTTGCAACTCCCTTTTAAGGTCTTGATACTTCTCCCTTTCCTTCTCTTTGACAGTGATGTTGTAGTCGGCCGGGGCCGAGAATTCCATCACGAATATAGTCGATTTCTCGAAGTCTTGGAGAACAATGTCAGGCCTCGAGTCTGCAATGGAGACTGCCGCATTATGTATGTAGATATACGTTATTCCCGCATGGGCGGGACACCCAGATAGTATGTGTTCTAGGTACTCAGCGTGTGCATGACACGCTCTACACCTATCGCTGGGAACTTCTTGACATAAAATGCCGTAACGGTATGCCAAGGTGGAAATGACACCGTCCTGGCATGCAAAAATCATCAGCCCTGATGATCTGAGGAAAGCAAAAGTTTCCTCCTTCGACAAGGACTGTTTTTCTACATTCCTGTGAACATTTCCGTGCATTTTCTAGTCGAGTAGCTGTTGGTGGCACTTTATCCTTGTGCTTTCTTTGCTTTGGCTTTCCTAAGTGAAGTGTCTAGATGGAGTAACGCACTTTCCTCGCTTCTGATTTTAAAATTCAGGCCAAAGGTCAAAGCCACCTGTTCCGCGGCTTTGTAAAGGAACGTTCATTTGTAAATCATCGCGTGACTCCTGACCATTTTTAGGAGAGAATCTTTTCCATTTTCAACGATGTAAGCTGTACTTAGAACAATTCGGTTATAAAGACATTAGAGATTCAAAAGTCCGCGTCCGCCTTGACGGCGTGAGATGTATAATCGCGGAACAGACGAGTAGATATGCAAGCTTTTATGCATATGCATGATCTTACTTGTGGTGATATCAAGGGCCGTAAGCTCGTTTTTCGCCCAGTGAACCAACCTAAATAAGTAGAGTAGAACTGGGACGGCATGCATGTTAGTTGCAGATACCTTGTTCAACGGAGACAGATTTGAAGACCAAATCTGCTGAAGAAGGTGCGTGTATCTTCTTCGGAGAGACTCTTTAACTGATGTCACGTCCTGAATGCGGCCTTGAGGAACGCCCAGGTATGTGTCCAGAAGAATCTCGTAGTGCGAGAGATAGGGGCAGAATTGTGATAGAACAAAGCAAAGGGCTCATGGTATCGCTCTCAAAGAAGCCCCTTTGGAAGGTGAGGTTGTTCGTTTTCACACGATGATTTCCCGATGAGATAGTAAATCTAGTTTTCCAAATGGGCATCAATCTCTTCATGCATCTTACTATGGGTGGATGAACCTTCAAGCTTTCCAACAGACAGATGATAAGTCTATGAGAGGTTGAATCGAAAGCAATCCGGTAGTCAATCCAGGCCATTGACAGGACACGCTGATCTGCTGCAGCGTCTTCACAGACGCACCTGGCAATTAGCAGGTTCTCTCGATATCCTGCTACACCTTTTTTTGAGTCACGCTATTTGCACATCTCTCGCCACTCAGGCTCAATTCTTTGGACACTTCTGTTGTTCAGCACAGCTGTAAAGATCATATACAGTGTGTTCAAACACCAGCCACTGCGGAATGGGCGTCTCTGACTTTAAATATGAGATGAATATGCGGGCCTAATGTTGGTGTGTAGAAGTAAACTTCTTCCACCAGAAGTTCTTGATACAATCTGGTCCAGCACCGGAAAAGTTCTTCCTGCCTCTAACTGCTTTTTTCTCCTCTTCGGCAGTGATTGATGGACATCCCTCCTCAGATTTGATAAGGTTGTCGCAAAATTCTTTGAAGCGGATGATATTATCAGTATCTTCTTTCAACTTTAGTGTTTTCGGGATCTTGTATGCCTCACTCCCTAATCCATCTATCCCTCTTCTGTACTCTACTCCTTGTGTCAGATAACAGCCGTATTTTGTCAACAACATGCTGCTTGATTGTCAGCAGCTTTGACTTGTTTAGTGTGTCATTCAAGATCCTCAGTTCTTATGCGAACTTTCGAACCCTTTCCGTGAACGGTCTACCAGATGTTATGCAGTCAATCACACATTGAACACGGCACGCATTCTGTCTTGTCCATCCAATCTTCTTCTTCAGTTGATACAAACGTCTTTTAGTCTTTTGATCCATTGTCAGTTTTTTGCCTTTGATTTGAAACAGTTAATGCTCTCGCAGCAACATAAACTGAACAATTGATGGCCCAGAGGTCGGACTCCTCCAAGACATCCTCACGAAGGGAGGCATCCATGTCAGCTAGATCTTGGGGCTTGAGAGGATCCTGTATGTCAATGTTCCTCCTTGTCCAGAAATCGCTGTCATCTTTCTGAAAGTGTCTGCTTTCCGCGGTTGGTCCTGATGTTGTTTCCTCTGCTTCGCCTGCAGCTTGTGCAATCACCGGTTGGAAAAGCGTTTCACGGATATATCCTTTTTCAAAAGGTAGGCATTCTGATTTCGCAAAGACTGATGCGAAACGTGCTGTGGCATCGCAGCAGTCTACCACATCGTCCTTGAGTTGATTCTTCCACTCAATGTGGACGTTTCGTCGGTTCGTCGTCGTGTTTCCATTTAAATTATTTGAAGCACCCCGAACTCTAGGGTGGTCGGCACAGTTTGCCGGCCGATTGTCGGCTGCTCTGCGCGTTCGATCGTTTTGAAACGCATCTACAACTTTTCGGTGGTTTGATGGTGTTATTGTTGTTCCTCTGAGCAATTAGGGAAAGGGTTTGTCCGTCACAGGAAATAAGTCGTTAAAGATACTGATCAATTTGTTCGATCCTAATAATATCAAGGGTATCGAATTTAAACTATTGAGTTGTTAGCTATTGATAATTGTGCAAGTAAAATATCCATTTTTTGGGCGCAAAAACTTGACAGTATAATTACCCTTAGCTGGCCTGGAAAGTGGATTTATACATCACAGGAGTAAGGGATTTGTGTTGTAAATTACATAAAAATTTATTCTGCGCGTTCCCTGCAAAAATTGCGTATTCGTAAACATTTTTCAATCAGAATTTTGTAGTCGCGTAAACCACGTCCAATCTTCATACCCACAGTCGCTAGGCAAAGTCCAATAGCAATATCAGCAATAAACCCTACAAAATTCTATGTTCAATTAGGCACCGACGCTGATCACAGCCCTGTCTCGCCAGCATTCTTCGGCCAGCTCTCTTACCTCGCTAGGAAAGAATTTCGATTGGAATAGGGAACTTTCGATGTTTTCTCACTCCGTTCGCTTTTCCTCACACATGTCGCTCCGTGCATTGTCGCCCTGAAGGTTCAAGCCCAATAAAGGGAAGTCCTGCAAGGGAAGGTTTCGGGACGTTAAGTGGAGAAACGTGTTGCAGTAGAAGGCCGATATCGGAGACTGTGTGCAATTGTCCTGGAGCTTAGAAGGGAGGATTCAAATGAATGGATAAAATTTGTGAAAACCTGTGTGGCGACAATCGCGACGCGGTGTGTTGGGAGTGACGGGTGAAGTATGAAGTGTAGAGTGTTCCGCGTTCCAGTTCAGGAGTCGCATTACGGTGAGGGTAACCACCAGGTTAGAATGTTTATTATTATCTTTCAATAATTTTGCTGTGCTCGTAATGTGTATTTTCCCTCGTAAACTCTCTCTCTCTCTCCCTCTCGTCCCTCAAGGGAAAACATAAGGGTCCAATTCAAAATCGAAGAATTGTTGGGAATTTCATTTAACAAATTCCACTTGAGTTAATGAATAAATCTGTTCATTCAATTTTTGATTTCGCACACTGATTTGTCTCGCTGGACATTCCAGTGGTATTATGTAAGGGTACAATAGTATTTTTAAAGGTCTAACGTTTAAAATAAATGTCAACGTGTTTTTGACTGATTTAAATAACAAGTGTCAAAGTTAATTTACATTCTTCAATAACCTACGAAAATCATGGCAGCAAAGGCTTAAGGTTCACCCTTAATTGATTGTCTGGGTTCCTCCGGCTTACCATATCAAACCTCATACTACTCTTCTTGGTATGCACAGTGCGTTCACTACGTGGGACTTAGAGGGGGAATTAGAGAGGACGACATTTAGCGAATGCGACACCAAGTGGGAATAGAATTAACTAAAGTGCATGCCGGCAAAACCCCCGCCCCACACCCCGACCAAACCTCCAAAAAAATTAAAAATATACGAAAACCATTTAATTATCCATCAGATTTCACCCTGTAAAAATGTGTTAAGTATAAAAATGAAACAAAAATTTGAAACATAAA
>CAKNWW010297997.1:0-15281 GCA_932074435.1 Andricus kollari | reverse complement strand
TTTAAGAGGAAAAGATATAATCAAAATAAAAGTTTTCCCAATCGAAATAGCTATGATAATAAACGACCTCCAAATAAACAAAACGACCGTAACAATTATAAAAAGAATAATAATAAGAAAAACAGTCTTGATCAGTCCCGCATGGGAACTAGCAATTCTTCAAAAATTCATTTTGCGAATTTTCAAGGAATTGACGGAAGGTAAAGGAACAGTTAGTGTCTTGTCAAATTCAAACAATAGGAACCCTATTACCCTTGATAATACAATTTAGTGGAATCTACAGAAACGACAGTTGAAGAAAAGGATAAGGCGGTAGATGCTCTAAATATAGACAGTATTTCCAGAACGATCGACAGTACAGTTTCTAGAGAAATATAACAAAATAACAAGCTTTTATTTTCAGCCTTCGATACCCTGATAATACACCCAAAAATAACAAACTTAGACGAATTACCCATAGATTACCTGACCAATAACGGCAACTACTTAAATAACCTGGACAACGACAGCATAAAAACAAAAAAAAAGCCATGCTCTGAACATGTCCGCATGGGTCACGCCACGATCACATATTTGCGCAAATTAAAAAATCTGTGGAAGGATAATAAGGATCCTCATTCCACAATCTTTGATGATAGTATACTTGACTGTGAAATTTGCGCAATAACCAAGTTATCGAAATTGCCTTTTCGAAATGAACGAACAAGATCCCAACGACCGTTACAAATCATACACTTCGATGTAATGGGAAAGATCTCTCCAGCTACATTCCCGCACAGTTATCAATAAATTTCGGTTTTTATTGACGATTTTTCAAGACTAGCTCTTGCTTATCCTATGAAGACAAAAGATGAAACGGGTCACTGCCTTGAACGATTCATTACAAGTTTAACGAAAACTTGCAGAAAAAGATATAATCAATTTTATTCGATTCCAAGCTACCATCCAATATGTGGGACTTGCCTCTGGGAGCTGTTGTTTACGAATACAATCGCACACCACATAAATGAAATGACTTTAAAGCGCCTCTTGACATGTTCTCCCCAAACTATCATTATGACGTAAATCAAATAAAAATATTCGGTTGTCTAGCATATTGGGCGATAACGAGAAAGCCAGACTCGAAATCTCGGCACGAGCGGTTCGCGGAATCCTAGCGGGTTATACTTGTTCCGGATACCTGTTTCTAAATCCGGAATCCGGTAAATTCTTTGATTCAAGAAATGTTCGGTTTAATGAAAAGCTTGTCTATGGTGATAGATTCAGGGAGGATTCAATTAGAAATTGGCACCTTCCTGAATTGAGTCCATCAACGAACGTTGTATTTATAATACAAAAAGAAAACGAAAGAATCACTAAATACGACAGTACAAAACCGGCAACGGAGGGAGAACAGACAAAGAAACGAGGTAGACCTCGTAAACGGCCATTAGAAACGGAGGGAAAGAGTTCTAAAAAGAAACATAAGACAGCTCAAACGGCAGGACGAGAACCCTATAACACAAAAGTCGAAAAATCACTGACACAAGGTTTGTTAAACTTTCTGACGCAACAACAGTCTCTGACAATTACGAAATCCCAACAATAGAAGAAGAGTTTACGAATACAACAGACACAACAATCGAAGAAACTTTATACTGTTTACACGCGACATTAAACAACGATCCTCAAAACTTTAAACAAGCCATAGAACCCAAAGAAAAACACGAGTGGCCAAATATAATAGACTCACGATGGGTCTTGAAGCGTAAAAACGATGATTCCCGCAAAATAAAATATAAAGCCAGACTAGTTATTCGAGACTTTAAAGATTCAAACTCGTACGACCTAAAAGGGACCTATGCTCCAGTTTCAAGATTAACCTTAATACGAACGTTATTTGCGTTAATTAACTTGAAAGATAATGAAGTATGTCAACCAGGCGTAAAGACTGCCTTTCTAAGCGGAACTCTAGAAGACGATGTGTTTATGGAGATTTCTGACGGAATGAACATTCCTGAAAAACTAAGATGGTTCAAAGTATGCAAACTTAACAAAGCAATTTACGACTTACGAATCAAACCCAAACGGTGGAACAAGAAATGTACCGAAGTTGCTAATTCCTTAGGACTTGTTAACGATGAGTATGATCCCTGTCTTTTTCTTAATAATTCAGGGAAGCCGAAAGTAATTCTACTATTTTACGTAGACGATATTCTTTCAGCTAGTAACGATAGTCAAAAGCTAACAGAAGTGAAATGAAAACTAAGGACTGCCTTTGAAATGTCAGACTTAGGAGAACCCAAAAATTACTTAGGTATGAACATACGCAGAAACAGAGAAACAAGAGTTATGACAATAACACCCCCATGATTACTCGACAGGTTGCCAACCACGAACGACGACAGAGGGAAAATGACGACAGTGGCCCACAAGATAAAGACAGTCTTGATTTCCCCTATAGAGAAGCAACTGGTAGCTTGCTATACTTGGCTGGCTCCACTCGCCCTGACATAGCTTATGCGGTAAACGTGATGAGTAGACATCAGTTAAACCCAACCGAAAACAAATGGAACATGTTTAAGCGAGTATTTAGGTATTTGAAGGGAACTACAAATATCGGCTTAAAATACTTAGGACGACGGGAAGACTTGATAGCCTACTCAGATGCTAGCTTTGCAGATTGTAAATCCTTAATCTCAACTTGTGGATTTGTGATACGAATTTTCGGTGATACAATCTCTTGGCGATCAAGTAAACAGAGCTATGTTGCTCTTTTAACTTGCGAGGCTGAATACGTGGCTATGAGTCAGGCTTGTCAGGAAATAGTTGCCATCAGCAAGTAGTTAATCCGAATAACCAACGCCAGTTTTCTCCCAGTCCTACTCAGATGTGACAACAACGCTGCAACTATTTGCGCGGAGGGTCACCTCAAAGAGCCAACTGGCTGATATAATGACTAAACCTCTATGCTTTGAAACCCATAGTAGACTATGTAATAACATTCTAAATCATGATGGTTAAATACAGTCATGTATTTATTAACCACTGGGTGATATTGACGAAAGGGTGCGAGTTTACATACGATAGTTAAAAAATTGATCATGATTAGCTAACCGAAATTTAATTTACAGGAGATGAACGTTAACACGACAGGCAGAGGATCAATTTACGACAGGTGCGAACGACGGTTTAACTCTACGATATTTGCGATTAGTATGTTTAGTAATGTAATCATTAAGACTGCTAAGTATAAATCATCTCGTTCCAAAGTCTAGTTAATAATACTCTTCATCGTCAAACTATTGAGTTTATAAATAGAGTCAACCTCGGGAGGGAGTGTTGGAGTTTTATATTTGGCGCCTTTCACGCTTGACTTTCTGTCGTGGTGGGAGGTGCTGCCGCTTCGCGTACTTCGAGCTACCGAGTTACTCACTCCTCATGTGGCGTTAACCCCGTGTGTGTCTCGGTGTGTGATCCGTTCTACAGTTCTTAAATAAAGTGTTCTCTTCTAACTAAAACTGGCGCTCAAGTTATTCGAAACCTTCCACTCTAAAAATATGCACAAGGATTTCTCCTACAGTACTTTAAAATGTATTTTTAGCTATAATACACCTAAAAAGGATGTAATTTATTTAATTAATGTTGATTTTTGTGCAATTCTGCGTTTTTATTAGTTCCGATAAGTTTTACTTACCGATTTGATTAAATTTATAATTGCTCAAAATAAGAGTTAATATAAATGAATCGAGCATTTCCAAAACGTTGTAAGTACCATTTACAACGTGTTGTGCCTTGAGCACTTGGGTAATATTACATTTAGAACGTGTAAACATGATAATAGAATAAAAATAATACAAGCAAAAAAAGTTAAAAAATGTGACTCTTGCTTGTATTATTTTAATTCTATTATCATTTTTACATGTAACATATATAATTTTACCGTATGGTCCAAGCCATACTTCCTATTCTTATTTATGTACATCAACTCTCTATTTTGAGCATATTAAAAAAATAACGAAATCGGTAAGCAAAACTGATCAAAACCTATAACGACGCAGAATTGCACCAAAATCCACATTAATTAATTAGCGTAAATCCCTTTCAGATACATTATATCGAAAAAAACAATTCAAAGTACTATATGAATCTTGAAACTATAAAAAATGTATATTTTTTACGTATTTCAAAACTCCAGATTTTTTTGTCACCCCGTACAAACATTTTTTATTTATTAACTAGGGCAAATGTTCCCTTAATATTGTGGAAGAAATCCTGTGCAGATTACAATGGTCAACATTTGATACAAGATTTATCACCGGACTTCATTGGGGTATACTAGGGTTTTCGGGGTCGCTGATTTTGAATCCGAGGTCGGTTATCCTCTACCACGTCTGGTTCAAGGCCATTTCAAGGTCAAAGTATATCTTTGAAATACTACCCTACTTTTCTGAAGCTAAAATAAAATTAGGCGTCTTTACCTAATCACAGATAAGAGAACTATTAAAAAATAGAGAATTTGAAAGGAGGATGACTGATAAAGAAAAAGAAACATGGCAAAGTTTTATAGAAGCGACAAAATTTTTTTAGGAAATAACAAAGATCCTAATTATAAAAATATTTTTGCAAATATGGTTCATAACTACAAAAAAACAGGTTGTTTTATGAATCTGAAATTTCACTTTCTTGGTTTGAAAAAAGATATCAAGGTGTTTGGGGCAAAAATATGCTAGCAGACTATTGCTGGAATCTAAAGAGAGGCTGTGACAGGATTTTTGATAGTAGGTGGAGAAATGACCTACCTTCACAAATGGCGGCCCAAACGATATAAATTCCGAAGTCCTGAAAAATTATTATGAAAGATAGACTTGACCAGTGGCAAGTGCTTGGCGCCAGGTGCCTGTAGAGACACCACCGGGTGTACAACTCAAAAAGGACTACAGACAGAATATTAACCCGATCAAAATTAAAAATTGGAAATTATTACGACTAGCTCTATGGGAGAGAAAGTTCGAGGGGACGATCCCTAAGAAAGGTCAAATCAGTTACATTAGCATAAAACGACATTTTTATTAAAATAATCAAATGGAATAAAAGAAAACAAGTTAAAAATTACGGCAAAGACTTATTACTAAGAGGAAAAAAGAAACGTGTTATCAAGTTAAAGATTCGATTAAGCGCCTCATGTTAAGGACTTACACATTTAAATCAAACAAAATAATAAACTAACAACCTTAAAAATCGATGAGAGAATGGGGAAGGAAAGAGATCAGAATTCAGATAAACATTTACCTTGAGGCTTGACTCAATCAAGACTAAAGTTTGTTGCTTATTGACCAAATAGTATCCAATAACCAAAAATGATGCGTTCACACGCCAATATGGCCACACGAAATCTGAGCCTTTGTTTCCCGCTCATGGAAAGCGTCGTTCTTTTCATTTTCATAAATGAAATTCGCTGACGAGGACATCGACGCGCCACCTGGCGTCTTTATTGTTGAAGCTTGTATCATTCGAGTGGTAAGAGATACTGCTCGTAGAGTAAGTGAGTCCGTCAGAAAATCCAGTCGCTAGGGAAATATTGACGGGTTACCTTGCATCTTCATTGTCGAGTCTTATATCACTCGAGTTTTTGAAGATATTGCTCGTAGAGTAAGTCCGCCAAAATGTGAGATGAGTTAGTAATGCTGGGATAATGATATGAGTAATGCTGAGGAATCCCTTAAAACTGTCAAAACACGACACGAGACATCGTCGTCCAAGTATTAAAGAGAGTAAAACTCAAGGCAAAAGAAATATCTCCATTCTCTCTTTCCTCCCCTCTCCTTTCACTAGCTCATGTGTTACAAACAAAGATAATAAAGAGAATAAGGATATTAAAACATCACAGATAAATCCTTCAAAAATACAACTTAACATAATTATAAAAGTAAAGAAGTACATATGGTTTATCGCAGATTAATTTCTCAAAAATACAACTTAACCTAATAGAAAAATAAAATAAAGTGAGAAAAACGTGTGGCCAAGTTAGAGATTGGATCGAAGTGAGAATTTTGTTTTTAATTGGTTGAACAAAATCGACACGTTACAAGGCACAAGTTAAACACATAAAAGAAAAGCAATTAGAAGATAATTTAATACTAAAAGTAAACGTTTTCACGCAGAACACTATTGATGATAACGAAAACATTTAAGATAGAAAGCACAGATGCCCGAAACATTGGTGAGGTATCAAAACTACACAACTATGACATGCACACCTTGCTGTTCTCTTCGTACTTACAACGTGAAAGACAGGTGGCCAATTTACCATCTCATTACCCACATGGAGCAATGTAGCTGAACAGTATCATACTTAAAGATCACTTTGTGATGTCTTTTGGTCCAAGGTTTCACTGAGATCCTCTTGAGGTTGGCATGAATCCAAAATTATTATAATTTTTTTTGATTTTCCTAACCATTTCGTCTTAGTATGACCTTGAAATCACCTCTGGGTGACCTCACAGGGCTAAGTGAACCCCAGATTAGAATTCGAAGACCCCCAAAACCTATATAGGATTTTTCCCACGTCTTTCTAACACTCATCTCAGTATGACCTTGATGTGACCTCGAAATGATCTCTGGGTGAACTCAAAGGGTAAGCGACCCCCAGATTATGACTCAACGACCCTGAAAACCTATATACATATTTTTTCAGATGTATTTAGCCAGTTTTTCTCACTTTAACCTTGAAATTTCCTTGAACCAGGCGTGATAGAGGTTATTCGACCTCGGATTCAAAATCAGCGACCCTAAAAACCCTAGTATACCCGAATGAAGTCCGGTGATAAATCTTGTATCAAATGTTAAACAGTTTTATTTTAGGAAAAAATTGTTTAAGGGCCATTACAGACCATTCATTGTAATGAAATTACAAACTTACGTATTTTGTGTCCGATCATAACTTCAACATTTTATTTTATTTTATAAAATTTGGGTCTTATTCCTGAATAAATATTAAATATTTTTTGGAAATGAAAAATGTTGGTAGCCTAGCGGAACCTCGAATAAATTTTTTTAAACGAAAGACAATTTATGGCAGCATTTTTGCACTAAAAGGAAAAAATTTATAGGGCAGCGTTTACAAAATACAAAAATTTCTATTTTTCTTGGTTACCCTAATCTAGATCCAAATACTTTTATGTCAAACATCACTTCATACTTCAAGCTTTCAAAAAACATCTTATCGACCTAGTTTATCTGCCAACGGTGAAGATGGTTACGGAAGTACCAACGAAAGGGCAACCTGGACCAAAGCACATGGAGTGCTTTGATGCTTCGCTCAGGATATCTTTGATCAAGTGACCTTAGAGCACTACTTGAGGGAGAGTGTTAGGATTTGTAATTGAGCGCCTCTTCTCATTTAAAATACTCAAATAGATAACGCCTTCTGTTGTTCACATATAATAAACTCCGATACAAACACGAGTCTCTGTCTTGTCAGTATTTTGTGAACCACGACACAAAACAAGTCTCAAACGTTTAATGCTTCGTTTTACTTACAATAAAAGTCAGGGCAAAAAAAACGTCTGTGGTCAAATGGATTTTCAGGGGTCAATTCTTATCCGATTTAGTGACTTTTTTTAGAATAAAAGCTAATTAAATTTCGCATCCATTTTACAGAGCAGATTTTTAAACACTTTTTTATTATTTTTTTTTTATTAATTAACAAAAATTCAACAAAAAAATTCTTCGCTTTTGGGGAGTACCGTTTTTTAAGAAATACTTGGATTCATATAAAGATCCCGAAAATCAGTGAACGACTATCCAAAAAAGTTTTACAGTAGAAACTTAGATGTTAAAATATTTATTGAATTTGTTAGAAACAAATAAGTGCATTAAAATAGTTTCGTGGGGATTGGCTGCGATTCGTCGCTAGACTCGCACAAAATGTCAACAATTTATAGACAAAAAGAGTTTTTATATTATATAGTTATCACATTTAGTCAGCCAATAACAATTGATGATTTTTCAAAAAAACTTTATTTACAAATGCAGTGCTGGGCTATTTTCGACCTACTAACTTGGTTTTTAAACGTAATCAAATGTAAATTACTAATTTATAAACTTTTAAGGACCTTCCAATGCAAATAAATAATTATTATTGTTAATAACTGTTTCTTTAACAAATTTTTATCTTATGTATTTTTAAACTATTAAAACTTAAAACAACAAAAAAACATTAAAACTTGGTCCTTTTTACGTTATCAACTTGTAATAATTAATTTTTAAACCTTTTTTAGACACTTGGATAACGATAAACTATTGTTATTGTTATTATAAATGATATAAACGAATTTTTCCCGCCTCATGAATTTGTAAGCTAAGAATTTCTTTTTTCTTGTGTAATTTATTAAAAATTCCTTAACAATAACTCATTTTTATTATAGTTTCGCAATTCGACGAGACGAAAATCACGCCTAAAAAAAGTTTTACATGAATTATTGTCAGTTGATTACGTTCAAAAAGAAATTTTATGCCTTTAAAACTAGCCAAATAATGAATTTGTTAATCAGGTTTGTTTACACAATCATCCATTGTTATCGATTTATAGCAAGGAATCATTGCTAAAAATTGGCTGTTAATTCTTCGAAGAAAATCGGAATGTTGTGTTCATAAATGGATAAGGTAGTAAAAAATGATTATAAAAATTGTTATCAACAATACCAAAGGAGGGGTTTCGATAAGGCCCTTTATCGGCCCCCCTGAATCTTATTTTTTAAAGTTTATTATCGAGTTCATTCTTATTTTTTTTTATAATTTAAAAAATATAAGGCCTCCAAAAATACATATACTTTCTGTGTTACTTGATAGGACCCTTATGAAAAAAACGCTAAACTTGTTTTGTCAAAATACGCAATTTTGGTAGTTTTTGCATTTTTCATGTAGTTATTTCGTATGGAGCGACACCGAGTAACAAAACGATTTTCACATAAATGGTGCACAAATACATGAGCTACTATATACATACAAATCATCGAGTTACTACATTGCGCTCATAGTAATAATAAAATTCAATTTATTTTTTTCTTACTATGAGAGCAAGATCATAATGTAGTACCCTCTACTATGTACTGATGTCTAAAATTGTTTTTAAAAATGTCTAAAATTTTTGACTGTCCGCTATCTGCTCCAGTTTTTCATTCTTCTTCTTTGCGCCGATCACGTCGCAAGTGAGTGATTTTCAGTAAAGGAAGAAATGGAAAAAGAAAACCGTAGTGATGGCTGACATAGAAAGTAAACTAAGTTGAGGTTGTGTTACCCACGAGGACAAAACGTCGCAGTTGATAAAGAGATACAGACGAGTTCACTACCCAACTTCGGTCTGCGACCGATGGTTAATTGTGGGAAAATATCTATTTTGACATGCATTATCGGTCCAACCGATATGTGCTAAGTCTGAAGTAAGAAAACAGCACCTCCGCTAGGCGTCTGTTTTCACATTCTTTCTCTATCACACATCTTCTCTCTCTCTCTCTCTCTTGTCATGCGCAAACAAAAAATAACCTATTTTAACCTCACGTAATTTACTATTTTTAATTATTTCGTCTCCTTTTTTGTGTTTAGATAGTCACTATCATAGCAGTCCGAATCAAACACGATCATATACCAATGGCACTGATTCTTATCGACAAAATAGTGATTCTGGAAGCCGTTCGGGTCGCAGTGCTGGCCGACATTCACACGATCGCTATGATCGTTACAGTAGATACGATCTATATCATCCTTATGATCGCTATGGTCACTATAGTCGATATGATCGTTGTGGACGTAACAACGGAAGTCATGATCGACCAACTCCGGTGGGTCGCTATTGTCGAAGTCGAAGTGATAGTAGACGTTCCATCGACAGCGTACACTCCAACGACAGTCGTCATCTGCGAGAACGGAGTGCTGATTCAGGTGAAAATGGGAGTGAGAATGCCCACAAGGACCCACCTGCAAAGGGGCGAATTCAGTCCCAAATTCAGTGAGCGCACAGCCTCCAGATGCTCCGCAAACTCCCGTCACTCAATGGCCTCCAGTGGCACAACAACCTGCAATAACTCAAAGATCCACGACTATTGACCTATCCGCGACTCAAAACGCAATAGGGCCTGCTGACCCTACATTACCTATCGAAGCTGAAAAGGAAGAGAGCTTGGAGGCAGACGTTCTTCAAGTCATTGGAGAGCGACTTGTACCAGATACGACATTCGCGCCTGCCATCCACACTGACGTGGCTATAAGGTTAGAGGAAGTAATTCGAAAAGAATTACCAAAAGAACAAAGACAGTCCCTTCTGAAAAAATGTTGTCTTCCCAAAGATGCTTTCTTTTTTAACGCTCCAAAATTAAATTTTGAGACCCAATCAGCCCTTAAACAAAAGGATGCGGTAATTAAGAGGGATACTCGAATCGCGGAAAAACAGGAGCGTATAACTGCGGGGTTGGCGGGATTGTCAGGCTTAATGTCAGCTACCCTAAAAATGAAAAATAAGGAAAAATTACCAGTGTTGGAAAGTCTTAGCGGGGCAGTGAGGCTTCTATGTGATATACAGCATGAACAGTCCACCATTCGAAGGAGTCATATTCTAAAAAATATAGATTCTCCTATGCGTGAAACACTCAACGCTACTTGTGTAGACGAGTCGCTTGTTGGAAAAAATGTAGATGAAAGAGTAAAAGCTGCAAAAAACTTGGAGGTAGCCAGTAAGAACTTCAAACGAAAGGGTTCATCACAAACACAAGGAAATAATTAAAAAACTGGAGGGGCCCGCCACGTCGTCCGACGTACAAGCAGAACAACTCAACTTCGACGTCGAGCGGGCAGAATTCATTTCAGAACCGGAAACCACAGTGGACTCGCAAATCAACGCAGCAGAAAAGAAGCAAAAAGAAAAATATGCGAAAAAACATTAGATTCTAAAGTAGGTATTCCAGCAGGTCGTCTTGAACATTTTCAAAAATACTGGGCTGAGATTACTTGAGATAAAACTATCCTGAGCTCGATCGCAGGGTATAAGATTCCATTCAATTCGAAAATTAAACAATCCAATCCTCATGCGGTTCCCTCATGGACTCAACGGGAACAAGCTCTTTTATCAGAGCAATTACAACAATTAATATACAAAGGGTTCATAAAACAGGTAAAAGCTGTCCCCGGACAATTTTTATCCAGAATCTTCTTAGCTACAAAACCAGACGGATCCTACCGTATGATTTTAAATCTTAAAAACCTGAATCGGTTTGTTAATGTCAACCATTTTAAATTGGAGATGCAAAAATTATTAGAAAGTTCATGACTAAAGATTGTTGCATGGCCTCTATTGATTTGAAAGACGCGTTTCATTTGGTATCTGATGCAAAAACAGACAGAAATTATTTAAGATTTGAATTTTCAGGAAGACTGTATGAATACGGTTGCTCTACCTTTCGGTCTTAATACAGCCCCGTATACGTTTACAAAAAATTATGAAGCCCGTGATGTCGTATTTAAGATCCTTAGATTATATTTCAGTAATTTATCTATATGATATTTGTTTATTCGGTGATTCAGTAAAATCCTGTCAAGAAAACATAGAAAAGACATGCAAACTTTTGGAAAGGTTAGGATTCGTTATCAATACCAAAAAAAGTGATCTAATCCTAAGTAATAGAAAAACGTTTCTCGGTTTAGTTTATGATTCAACGAAAATGACAGTAGAACTTCCTATTGAAAAAAAAGTAAAAGTCGAGGATCATATTTCAAAAATTAAAAGGGCTAAGCAATATAAAATAAGAGATTTCGCAGCTTTTATTGGAATCTTAGAATCATGTTGTTCAATCTTGAAATGTGGTCGTACCCATATGAAACTCTTCGGAAGAGAAAAAATTCTTGCTCTAGAATGCATCAATGATAATTACGAATTCTTGATGCCAATTCCGCATACGTTAATTAAAGGTTTCCAGTGGTGGAAAATAGATATAAAATCAGCGATAAATCGCATAACAAATTTCAATCCTGATGTAGACATGTTTACTGATGATTCACGGTCAGGGTGGGGTGCATACTGCAACGAACAACGTATTCACGGGCACTGGAATGAGCAAGAAAAATCACAACATATTAACTATTTACAGTTAAAGGCAGTATTTTTCGGCTTAAAATATTTCGCGAATAACTTAAAGGATTGCGATATCTTATTAAGGGTAGATAATACCGCAGCAATAGCGTACATTAACCCTTACTTGCCACTGTGGGGTGGATTACACCCCGGGCTTTTTCTTTCTTAATTTTAAGTACCTAAACGTGAAGGAAATCGCTGTACATCAATATTTGTCAATAATTCGAGACTGCCAGTACCTATTCAGGGCATTGGCATAGCGCTGCAATTGTTTACGTGTCTGTGGTAACTGCTCCAAGTTCCGTGGGGTGTCAAACACCCCAGTGTGGCAAGTATGATCGAAATTGTTTTTCGGGCTAAATTTTTTTTCTTGCTGGTATTTTGAAATTTAATGTTCAATCCGAAAATGTTCAGAGAGTTGTATTCAAAACTCAACGTCGATGTGAAATCTGCACAAGAAAATAAGACAGGAAAAGCAAATCAGGCTGTACAATCTGTACATCCTGTCATCGTGCAGTATGGCAACTGCACGGCGTACCTATGTGCAATGACTTTGTTGATGTTGATGTTTAAAATAATACTTCAAATTGATTAGTTTATCTCCAGGATAATGTTTTTTATCATTTTGAGTAAAAATAATGTAAGATTTTCTTTTCTTTTCATAAATAAAATATAATTTTTTGGCAAAAATGCAGAACTAATTTTTCCATAAAATTTCGTCCTTCATTCCTCAGAAAAAATACCTTTTTTGAAAGATCCTGTAAAATAATACTTTTTTCTTATAGTGACACATCAGTAGAAGACTCATCTGAAATGATAGCCCTTAATATTGAAAAATAAAAAAAATATGAATTTTTTTGTAAAAATTTTCATTTTTTCATTTTTTTTTACTTCCGCACGATTTTCAGTGTAGTTAAATTAAATTGTTGGCTATATAATCTATATGATATTATAAAGTAAGCTTTTGAGAAGTTCCATACCAATTTTTAAAGAAAAATATCCAATAGTTAATTTTTTATTACAGTTTTTATGGCTGGGGTGGCCGACACCCCAGTGTGGCAAGCGTGTTACTCCGCGGAGGTGTGGCAAGCAAGGGTTAATAAAAAAGGTGGAGTACGCTTCTTAAAACTGAGCAATCTAGCCAAAGAAATTTGGGAATGGTCTGAAAAGAAAAATATCTGGATATTCGCATCTTATATACGTTCAGCCGAAAATAAAATTGCAGATTTCGAATCTCGAAGGTTAGAACCAGAAACGGAATATGCCTTATCAAATAAAGCTTTTGAATCCATTGTTAGTGTTTTTGGTAATCCAGAGATTGATCTTTTCGCAACAAGAATCAACGCTAAGTGTCAGAAATACATTTCTTGGAAAAAAGACCCAGGGACAATTGCTGTGGATGCGTTTACGATAAAGTGGAAACCATATTTTTTCTACGCATTCCCTCCTTTTTCGATCATACTTCGCACATTAGAAAAAATAAAATTCGAAAAATCTAGGGGAATCTTAGTTGTACCAAATTGGCCGGCTTAATGAGGTTCGTGATGCAAAACTAATCGTAGGTGGCAGCACAGAGCCGAGTACTAGACCCTCTGTCGATGAGAGACGAAAAAAATATTGTGCTTGATGTACGGTTGCTTATAACTAAATATATGAGTATGAATAATCTTTAAATATATGCTTAGTGCTTATATGCGAAGGTGGTTTATACTTTTAGTGAGAATTATACATACATTGGAATATATGGTAAACCTAACCTCACTTTTCATGTGAGTCAGAAAAGGATTTATCAACCTTTTACAAATGCTATATGATAAATATTAATAAAAAAGTTTGAAAAATATATTTTGTTATGTTTACAAGGTATAAATGGCACTTTATACTTATTAATAAAATTTCTTTGATTGAAATTCGTATCTCATTGACAGAGGGTCTAGTACTCGGCTCAGTGCTGCCACCTAAGATTAGTTTTGCACCATGAACCTCATAGGCAACCACATCCATTATGGACAAGGATTACCCTAGTTGCAGGGATTTTATCAGAGAGACCCTTAAGGAAAGACTAACACCTGATGAATCGATAGACATCATGCTCTCATCATTAAGTTATTCCTTAAAAAAGCAGTACGATAGTGGACTAAAAAAATGGTGGCTCTTTCGTAAAAGCAGTGATATCAATTCTCTTCAATTCTCAATTACACACGTTCTGGCGTTTCTCAACAAAGAGTTTAAAAATGGTGCCTCCTATGAGTCATTAAACTGATTCCGTTCGGCAATTGTATTAATCTATGGTCCTGAATTAGGACAAGATCCACAGATAAAACGGTTCTTTAAGGGTATTGCTAGGCTTAGACCTCCCACAAAAAATATGATTGTACCTGGGACCCAGCGTTAGTTCCAAATACTTTAGGTCAATGGGGATCGAGTGATACATTAAATTTCAAAAAATTAACTTTAAAACTCGTAACATTGCTAGCCCTTATTACAGGTCATCGAATGCAAACGTTGTCTTTAATCGATATTAGAAATCTCCAAGAAAAAAACGATAGGATGGAAACTAAAATTTCTGCTAGGATTAAGACTGCGGCTGTCAATAGAATACAACCGACACTTGTCATTCCTTTTCACGCAGAAGACACAAATATATGTCCGGCAACTGCCCTTAAGGTATACTCAGAGAAATCAAAAACATTAAGAGGTGTTGAAAATAAATTGCTTATTTCTTTTTAAAATCCGTACAAGCAAGTGACTTCTACGACTCTAAGTCGCTGGATAAAGACCGTGTTATCATTAAGCGGAATTAATACTGAACATTTTAGCGCATACAGCACTCGTCATGCGTCCACCTCGACAGCAAATAATAGAGGAGTTCACATCGATCTTATTCGAAAAACAGCTGGGTGGACATCCAACTCAAAAACCTTCGCAAACTTTTATAATCCAGATGTAGTTAGCGATAAGAGGGAGTTTGCCTTGTCAATTCTAAGTAAAAAATAAAATTGTATGTTGCATTGTTATAAGTTAAATAAACATTTTCTTCCTAAAAAATCAAAGCCACAACAACTGTAAACAACTACACAGTAATACAAGAATCTGAATTTCAGTAAAAAAAGTAGGTTGAATTTCAGATGTAACCAAAAGGATCATTCGCCGGTTGAAAGTCAACTGTTGATTGTAA
>CAKNWW010297996.1:13035-30715 GCA_932074435.1 Andricus kollari | reverse complement strand
CGCATCCTATGAAAAAATATCCTATATAAAAACTTTTTATTTTCGAGAGGGAAAAGGAACTTCGAACAAATTGACCCCACCCCACCCCTCTAGGAGGCAGAAGTGGGGGTAACTTCGTAATTTCAAATGGGAACCCCAATTTTTTATCACAGATTCAGATTCCCCTTCATGAAATACGTAAGTTTTGTTGGAAATTTTTGTTTGGATTCGCGATAGATAGCGCTGCAATTGCGAAAAATGTAATTGTTGATTATTTCAAGGACTTCGGTGAGTCCCCTTGCCTCTCACCATCGGGGTGCTTGATTTCGGTGAGTGACCTCGCCTCTCACCATCGGGGTACTGGTTCGATGAACCCTCGATGAAGGACAAAGACATCATTCCTCCTCAAAAACTTGCATTAAAGTAATTTGGATCTTTAATTATGGTTTTTATGATACACAATGAGATGGCAAGTAAACGTAAACTGCGAACAAGAACAAATGAGAATCGTAGAGCGGAGTAACGCATAAACGACTATTGCTAACTAAAAGCAAGCGTATATCGCCAAGTTAGATGCCACATTGTCTGAAGTGAATTAAGATCAAGAAACACATGAAGCTCGCAGCGCGGATGGGCGCAAGTATTTATTTGATTTGGGCGTGTTGGTTGCGTTCATTTCAGTTGGTCGTAATTAGTTGCTTTCGTTTGGGTTATTGCTGTTGGTCACGTTCGTTTCAGTTGATTTTGGTGTCGTTGTATTCCCTCATTACTTGATTTCATTACTTTTACAATGGAAACTCTATCTCAACAACAAAAGATTGAAATGATTCTCATTTATTGAGAAAGTGGCAGGAATATCAATGATGCGCTCGCGCTTTATGCTCAACGCTTCTCAGAAAGTGTTCCTTCACGCGCTTCCTTGTACCGGGTTGTACAAAACTTCATTACTGACGGATGTGTACAAACGAAAAAAAGGAAGCATCGATTAACAGTTACTGGAGTTGATAATAAAATCGCGATTTGAGGTCAATGGGCGGTGCAGCAGATACAAGGAAATCCGAATTTCTTTTTTCGAGTACTGTTTACAGACGAGTTGTCTTTCACAAACCATGGTATAGTTAATCGGCACAACATGCACTATTGGAGTTACAAAATCTACACTGGTTGCGTGAAGTTGAACATCAGCGTCCATGGTCCGTGAATGTTTGGTGTGGAATAATTGGAGATCAACTTATCGGTTCGTATTTTATTGATGGAAATTTGAACGATGCAAAATATCGTAGCTTTTTAGAAAATGAACTTCCAATATTGCTTGAAGACCTAAGCTTGGAAGTGCGACACAACATGTGGTCTCGAAATGACTGTTGTCCAGCACATTATTCGGCAATCGCGAGGGAAGTACTCAATCGCGAATTCAATGGACGATAGATCTGTAGAGGACGTCCGATAAATTGGCCTGCCAGATCGCCAGATCTTACGGCGCCGGATTTCTATTTTCGGGGTTATCTAAAGAGTCGCGTGTATGATGAAGTGCCCACAACTCGTGATAACATGATCGAGCGAATCAGGTCTGCTTGTGCACAAATAACACCAGATACATTTCGCAGTTGTGTGAAATGTTTCGAAGCTCGAATTAACAAGTGTATCGAAGTGCTAGGACAATATTTTGTGAACTTAGTGTAAAATGTTAATCGAAAAACAGCACCCCGATGGTGAGAGGCGAGGGGGCTCACCGAAATCAAGCAAGGGGAGTCACCGAAGTCCTTGAAATAATCAACAATTACATTTTTCGCAATTGCAGTGCCATCTATCGCGAATCGAAAAAAAAATTTCGAACAAAACTTACGTATTTCATAAAGGAGAATCATAATCTGTGATGAAAAATTGGGGTTCCCATTTAAAATTACGAAGTTACCCCCACTCCTGCTTCCTGGATGAGTGGGGTCAACAATTACATTTTTCGCAATTGCAGTGCCATCTAAAAAGTTTTTATTTAGGACATTTTTTCATAGGATGCGTATTTTTTGAGATATTTCGATGTCTCAAGTTAAAAGAAACACCCTGTTATATATATATATATATATATATATATATCCAGTGACTTTAGTTACTAAGAAATTATGATTTTCATACTTGGATGATTAAAGTATTAAAACACCCCCATAACCTGCTGCATACCCAAAAAGCCGTTAATGTTTCTAGATCTTAGATATGAACCTTTTTTCGGTAACACTGATAGTCAAAATGTGAAACTTTTAGCAAAATCTAACGAAGAGATTAGGAGAACAAAAAAAACTTTTCACTAAAATAAGCATTCTTCTATTAAAATACATGTAAAAATTGAAACTTTGACAAAATTTTGTTAAAAAACTGTCCATTTTCCTTGCTTTTTTCTTTCGGATTATTGCATTGCAGGTTCGAAAATACAAAAAAAATTAGATTTAGAATTTTTCACAAAAAGCCATTTACTGTACATTTGGTGCGGGATCCTTTCGAAAATCGGAAAGTTGTGCCGGGTTGTACTAGGTCTGCAAATTAATTATTGTTTAATACACTTTTTACTTAGGTCCATACTTTTTCGTGAAAATATAGTTTGTTGCCTCAAAATATTTTTTTGAATCCAAACTTTTTCAAAATGCGAATTTCGGAAATCTAAAACTTATGCTGGGTTGTGCTACACGGAGAAAATTTGCTCAGGAAACTTTACCAAACTTTTGAGTACTATTGGAATGTATGGACCAAAAGGAGAATGTTTGACATTATTGTAATAATTTGTGACGTCTAAATGTACAGTGCAGATTTTCAAAAGTAAACATTAATGCACGTGGTGTAATTATTAAAAACTATTCTGTCATATATTGGGAAAAAATTGCATAAAATTTCATATTAGTCAAGTAAAGTTTGCAAATGTCAAGTCAAGCAAACTTTAAATTATGCAATGTTAATGATTCATTTAAAATCGCTTACAGGACGACAAAATGTCGGTGAATCTTTCCAAGTAAGAAATGTATAATTTACTCGAAAGTTTGGTAAAGTTTAAAATGAATTCTAGAGAAAAATTGATTTTAGATATGTTTTATTTCCTCTACATTGTATGAAAGTTTATCTGCTGTGAAAGAAATTTTCATTTTTGCTACGTTAGACTTTATACGGCAGTTCAGTAAACCGAAAGTCGAGTCGCAGTCGTCCGGCATCTACCACCACCTCCCTAATCATGCAGGATCGTATACAAGTATTGAGCACCTCGAAGATATTTACCATTTTTTAAATTATGAATAAGGTATTGAATGTTCAACCTATTTATAGTCTTCGTGTGCATTTAGTATTTAGAATTTAGAATTTATTTAACAAGTCCCTAGGGATAAACAGCCCTGTAAGGAACAAATTTTACATATGTTTTACAACAAAAAACGTGAAAACTCTGGTCAAACGACGATTATGACGTTGGTAAAACAAAAAGAATTAAAGATGGATAAAGATAAAAAGAATATATCAAAACGTATATCATTAGAGAACTTGAGACTTAATTGTTAGATAACTTATATAAACTATGAATCGAATTGCAAAGATTTAATTGGTATAATATTAAGCCGTTATAATAATATGGCTTAAAACGTCACAACAAATTAGATAAATTAACAATACACAATTCACCAGTGCGAAATTCCGAGAGTAGAATTATCAGTCCTAAATAAAAAGTTAAAGAATAGCTTTGCAAAGTGATAAGGCGAAGGTGCATTCCTGATTGATTCAGGTACCTTATTCCAAAGACGCGCTCCCCTCACCATAAAGGCTCTTTGCAACCTACAAGATTTGTGACGTGGAACTGTAAGGATCGTTTTTCTTACACGAAGCCTAGACTGAGCCGGTAAAGTCACATTTCTATTTTCAAAGAGATCTAGAAGATATTGAGGGGTTTTGTTATAAAAGAGATTATAAATTGGATTGCCCATAAAAAATTGCCTTCTCTTAGCCACATTAAGAATTCCTGCCCGTTGCCGATATAGATTAATGTGTTCATATTTCGGTACATCATAGATAAATCGTATGCAGGCATTAAGTGCTCGCTCGAGTTTAGAATTCAGTTCATCTGTGATATCATCGTACATAATACACCCATAATAAAAAAGCGGGAGGATAAGACTCTTAACAAGGAGGATCCGAAATGAAGTTGGCAAGGATTCATTGTTCCTTTTAAGCTGTTGGAGAACTCTAAAGGTATTCCTCGAGATTTCAAGAATTTGTTCTTTCCAAAAGAGGGCACGGTTGAGGATGTACCCTAAATCCCTCACCGAATCAACGAAGGCAATGTCAAGGCCCTCAACCCTAAGCTGAGCGATGGTAGCAGTGGACGGTCAAGAGGACTGTCCAATAATAATTGCTTTAATTTTTGTAGGTTTCAGCGTTAAGCTATTGCTTAGTGCCCAATCATTCACTATATAAATTATAAGGGAGTTTTCTAGGGCCTATCTAGAGACTACTCGTAATTGAAAAAAGAGAAAGGGAGTTTTTAATCAAGCTAATGTTTTAACCTTATAGATGTTCGAAAATACTTTGTTCGGGGAGTTTCGTCACTCCAATACTACACTACGTAAATTTTCCTATTCGAAAGTCAAATACGTATTTCTCACGCTACGCTAGTTCTTAGACTTTTTATTTTGGATTCAAACTTTAAACTTTATTTCCCAAAAGCTTTATAATTAAAGAATAAGAGCGAAAGGCGTGGCTCTAACAATTCGAAGACCCTTAGGCCACGTGGGTTTCTTTCACACATGATATAAAATCGTAACTTTATTTCAAACACAAATTTCTATCGAAATTAGAAGAAATCCATTCTTAACCGGAAGTTATATGCACACAAAAAAAAGGAAAACTAAATCTACCCACAATCTTTCCAGTAATAGTTTTATCATCCCACAAAGAATCTTTCAGGTTAGGAAACTGGAGGACATGAGAGTACACCGTATAAAGAATATTTTATGTCGCAAACAAAGAGAGTGTCGGAAACAAAATAAAGCACTCGCGGGAAACACTCAGAGGTTGGCGGAACTCCATGGTCGGAATACTAGGCACTGATCACCTAAAGTCGCATCTTAGTTTAATTTAGGAGAGACGCTTTCGACCATCGAATTTGCCGAAATATCAAAACTCATACCTCAACCTTTCCCGGTTGTAATTTTAGTTTGTTTTTCAGCTGCGTAAAGAAATTATCCTCGCCGAGAGTCCCCTCATCGGAACTTGACACCTTTAATTCTTTTAGAGTGGCTGATTATAAAGTCGATTATAAAGGTGATTATGAAGCCGATTATGCAGTGGATTATGTAAGAACAGACACTTTTTGTGATCCCATGAGGCGCTCATAACAAGAGTGATCGGCTAGAAGGCTTCCGGAAGTACAATAGGATTGAAATTCCAGGATCGAAGCCGTGCCCAATGAGCGTCGATTCAAATTACATATAATATTAGAGAATACATAATGACACAGTTTGGGTGGCACTCCGGTGAGAGAGATTAATACGAAATAGACTTTACTCTCTCGTTGTGGGGTCGGGGCCCCATGTCCGCTTGCGACTCTGCTTAAACGGCGGCCTCAGTCATCCGTACGGTGGCGGCTTCTGGTTTGAGCGGGATAAGGTTACCGTATTTGAGTTAGTAGTTTGTAGATCCGGCAGAATTTCGTCCTATCTCCAGTCAGAATAAATTTCGCCGATGAACAAGGTTCCGGAAGGGTATGAAATAATAAAGAAAATAATAATACATTTTCTGGGAGAAAGTGTATGGAGAGACTTATCAGCTAAATGAAGATGCTTCAGATATATCACTCTTTCGTAACTTTCGCGCAAGACAAAGATTGCAGTCTCCAGAGGAAGAGTTTCCACTGATTACTACTGAAGAAGTGAAGAAAGTTATCGCTAGATCTAAGAAATTTTCAGCGCCAGGGCCAGATAAAATCAACAACTTTTGGTGGAAGAAGTTCACTTCTACGCATTAACATCCAGCTCGTATATTTACTACTTTCTTAAACGGAGAACAACCCATTCCGCAGTGGCTAGTGGAAGGATGCACAGTATTAATCCCTAAGACCGGAGATTTGTCAAGTCCACAGAACTACAGGGCCATAGCATGTTTAAATGACAGCTACAAGCTATTCACTGGCATCCTCAAAGAGAGGATATTGACATCTATCGAGCCGGTATGGAGTGCAATAATTGAACAACGTGGATGCAAGAGAGGGCTGGCAGGTTGCAGGGAGAACCTGTTAATATACAGGTGCATTACCGAAGATTCGATCAGGTATCGACGCAATCTGTCCATGGCTTGGATTGACTACCGTAAGGCATTCGATAACACGAACCATGCGCTACTTATTAAGCTCCTTGAGTGCCTGGAGGTGCATTCAAGAATAGTGAGATGCATAAAAGATCTTATGCTCTTGTGGCGGACAAGATTTGTCATAACATCTGACAAAAGACAAGTGACTACCAGCTATATCACATATAAGAGAGGGGTCTTCCAAGGAGACTCTCTAAGTCCGATACTTTTCTGCGTCTCCCTCTTGCCTCTATCTATTGTCCTCCGAGGCAAAAATTCTGGATATCTATGTGGCCAGCCGAATAGAAGAGAATATAAGGTCAACCACCTTTTATATATGGACGACCTTAAACTCTTTGCTTCCACGAAAGAGGATATTAACATCCTTGTGGAGGCTGTGAATAGGTACTCTGAAGCGATTGGCATAAGCTTTGGACTGGACAAATGTGCCTGCGTCCATCTACAGCAAGGACGACTAGAAACTATACCATCGAGTGTCGATCGGGATGTTCAACTCATAGGTGGAAATACCATTCAACATCTTGGTAATGGAGAAACCTATAAATATCTTGGAATACCGCAAGCGGAAACCCAAGATGTGCA
Organism: Andricus kollari; assembly: GCA_932074435.1. Taxonomy (NCBI): domain Eukaryota; kingdom Metazoa; phylum Arthropoda; class Insecta; order Hymenoptera; family Cynipidae; genus Andricus; species Andricus kollari. Next base: position 23,821 of record CAKNWW010297996.1, on the reverse strand, counting down.
TGTGTTAAAAACGGCCCTTGTAAAAAGGTATCGCCAAATTCTCAGAAAAATGTGGGCTTCCGAATTATATGGAAAGAATGAGATCCCGGCGAGCAATATGCTGGTCGCTCCTATACTGCTCTACACATTTGGCGCAGTAAAATCGAACGTCGATGAGTTGAAGCAACTTGATCGAAGCACACGCAAGATGATGACAATCCATCGAAGTCATCATCCTAGATCTTCCGTACCTCGAATATACCAAAGGCTTGCTAAGCTTGGAGTGTCTTCATCGAAGAACGGTTCTGGCTACAGTCTGGTCAGTTCTAAATAGTGCAGATTCTCTTATGCGACTCGTAAATCATCATGAAGCCGTTAATGTTGCGGCGTTTCTATACCGTGCCGCAGATAGGGCCGCAGAGGAGCTTGGCCTCCCATTGGATTCCAGCAATACTACACATGGCCTTCGGTGCTCAAAAGTCGTGTACAGGAAGCAGAGCATACGCTTCTACTAAGAGAACATGTTGACAAGCCCCTTCATGGTAAATTCTACGGCATCATACTTAGAGAAGAGCTCTCGATGGGTCTGTACAACATGATCACTTTATATCTACAAATGGTCAAACTATACATTATTTTATAAAATTTGTTTATAAAATAAACAAATCGCCAATTCTTTGTGACCAAATAGCACCACTTATGCAATCTGAAGACAAGTAGAAAGAAAAACGATCACTTTCTATCTAAAAATGGTCAAATTATGCATTTGTTTATAACAAAAACAAATAATATCGATTGACAATTCTTCCTCAATAAACATCACCACTTGCGTAATTTTAAGATGAATAGAAAAAAAAACTATTACTTTCTGTCTATAAATAACGAAACAATGCATTTGTTTATCGAATTTTTTTGTTTAACAAACAAATTTTCAATTTTTTGTCGTCATATAGCACCACTTATGTAATTTGAAGACGAGTAGATAGAAAAACGATCACTTTCTATCTACCAATGGTCAAACTATGCAATTGTTTATAACAAAAACAAATAATATCGATTGGCAATTCTTTGTCACTAAATATTACCTCTTATGTCGTTTGAAGACGATAAGAAAGAAAAAGGAAGACTTTCTAATTATAAATGGTCAAACAGTGCATTTGTTTAATTAATTTGTTTATCAAATAAGCAAATTGACAATTCTTGGTCATCAAATAGCACCACTTATGTAATTTGAAGACGATTGGAAAGAAATACGATCACTTTCTATCTACAAATGGTCAAACTACGCATTTGTTTATAAAATTTGTTCATAACAAAAACAAATAATATCGATTGACAATTCTTCGTCACCAAATATTACCGCTTATGTCATTTGAAGACGATCAGAAAGAAAAAGGAACACTTTCTAATTATAAATGGTCAAACAGTGCAATTGTTTATTAAATTTGTTTAATACAAAAGCAAATAATATCGATTGACAATTCTTCGTCACTAAATATCACCGCTTATGTAATTTGAAGACGATTAGAAAGAAAACGAGTACTTTCTGCCTATAAATGACGGAACTGTGCATTTATTTATAAAATTTGTTTATAAAATGAAGAAAATATACCATCCAACCAATTTTCCTGACGAAACATGATCCTGTTGATAAAATCAAGCAATCTCAACTTAAGAATATACCAATTTCCAATATCTTGACAATTGGTTAATATAATTTGCTTACAACAATTACATTCGATATCCTGTACATTATTTATATTTTTTGGATACTTCGACATTCATTTTCGTCCCGGTTTTGATGTAATTTTAGACAAAAATTAAAAAAAAATGGATTAGGAAAATGGGTCAGTATTCTCAATATTGAAACTAATCTTAACCCTTACTTGCCACTGTGGGGTGGATTACACCCCAGGCTTTTTCTTTCTTAATTTTAAGTACCTAAACGTGTAGGAAATCACTGTACATCAATATTTGTCAATAATTCGAGACTGCCAGTACCTATTCAGGGCATTGGCATAGCGCTGCAATAGTTTACGTGTCTGTGGTAACTGTTCGAAGTTGCGTGGGGTGTCAAACATCCCAGTGTGGCAAGTATGATCGAAATTGATTTTTCGTGTTGAACTTTTTTTTGCTGGGATTTTGAAACTCAATGTTCAATCCGAAAATTTGCAGAGAGTTATATTCAAAACTCAACGTCGATGTGAAATCTGCACAAGAAAATAAGACAGGAAAAGCAAATCAGGCTGTACAATCTGTACATCCTGTCATCGTGCAGTATGTCAACTGCACAGCGTACCTATGTGCAATGACTTTGTTGATGTTGATGCATAAAATAATACTTCAAATTGATTAATTTTTCTCCAGTATAATGTTTTTTATCATTTTGAGTAAAAATAATGTAAGATTTTCTTTTCTTTTCATAAATAAAAAATAATTTAATGGCAAAAATGCATAACTAATTTTTCCGTAAAATTTCGTCCCTCATTCATCAGAATAAATACCTTTTTTGAAAGATTCTGTAGAACAATATTTTTTTTCTTATAATGACACATCAGTACAAGACTCATCTGAAATGATAGCCCTTAATATTGAAAAATAAAAATAATATGAATTTTTTTGCAAAAATTGTCATTTTTTCAGTTTTTTTTACCGACACCCCAGTGTGGCAAGCGTGTTCCTCCGCGGAGGTGTGGCAAGCAAGGGTTAAATAAAATGCAAAATTATCAAAACTCCCAACAGAAATTGAACGGGTTTACCGATTTTTTTCTATCTTTTTTGATCGTCTCGAAATTATGTAAGGAATCTAATGCAGCACATTAAAATTCAATTTCTTCATATCTCGATAATTATCAATTTCGTTCAACCGTCTCGAATCATGTAACGCTCTAACAATAGGAAGGACGGATGATTTACGAGGGACGCCCTGGGGTGAAGTGTCGCCGCTAAACTTCACGCTTGAGTTCCAATTTGTACTGTTCAATTTGGAGCGCCTGTTTTCGGGTCATCGTGGCTACTTTCCCGGTGGCGGATTGATCGTTTCCAGGCGCATAAATTAACCACATTTTCGATTAATCAAAATCTAACAAACACAAGACCATTTTTCAAAAAACAAAGGCTTTCTTTTTCTGTATTATGCCATTGAGATTATGTGGTAAAAATATTACATCCAACAATCCGTCCGTGTAGGAGGAAACTTGTGTTATGTAATACGTGGGCAAAAATTCAAACCTGACGAAGCGCCTTAATGGAAGAGATAGGACCAGAGACATATAGTTTAAAATCATCCGCGTATTTATGGTACTTACAATGCTCAAGATCACTACCAAGGTCAGAGGTGTATAGACCGAAAAGGAGGGGGGCAAGAGTGAAGCCTTGGGGGACTCCACTCTCAACCCCCACCCAATCGGACCATTCACCCTTATCATTAAGCACTTGTAGAGAACGGGTTTTTAAGTAGGACTCGAACCACGCAATTGCAGTACAGGATAGATTAAAGTGACGAAGTTCATTTAAAAGAAGCTTGTGATTAACAGTATCGCAAGCTTTAGAAAAATCAAATTAAACAACTATTGTTACTTCCTTCTTTTCTATAGTGATTTTAAAGTCTGAAGTAATTTTCAAGGAGGCTGTTAATATACTCTGCTTAGCCCGAAAGCCCGATTGTAGTTGATCGAGTAGCCTATTTGCATCTAAGTAACTCGTAAGTTGCGAATGCACAATACGTTCTAGCGGCTTAGACATGCGAGAAAGTATTGAAATAGGCTGGAAATCATTAGGCGAAGAGGGACTAGAAACCTTAGGAATAGGGCGAATTAGCACTTTTTTCTATAGATCAGGGAAAAATCCCACCTGAAGGGAAGAGTTATAGATGTGAAGGAGTATGGGGAAAATTTCAGGAAGCGCTAGTTGAATCATCTTAATAGAAATACCATCGATTCCTAAAGCGTTAGTGTTTATTTCGAAGAGTTTCTCGAAGAGAACTTCCGGTGTTATGTTTAAAAAAAAGAATTCGGTATCTCGAAAAGTCGAGCTTGCCTGAACTGCTGTAAGGGGTATACCAAAGTTTGAGGAGTTAAAGGATGGTAGATTTGTGAATGCTTTTAATAAATCATTGTATTGGAAAGTATGAGCTGAGGCTTCATTCTTAGGTGGAATTAGATATAAGCGTCTAAGTAAATGTCAGATATTTTCATTTTTATTCTTGTTCTTTATAGCGTTGTAATTATATTGCTTATACGAATCCATGATTTTTGTTTGAACTAAGTTCCTTAGCTGACGAAACTGTGCTTGTATCAGTGGATTTTTAGTTCTCTTTGCCAGGCGACGCTTATTATTACGTTCCTTCATAAGGTTTTTGATTTCAACTGTGATCCAAGGAGCTGAATTTTTATGTTTATGTGGAACATGCAAAGGCGCAAACTGATCAAGCGAAGAAATTATGGAAGAGCGTAACAGATTTAATTTACTATTAATTTCTTCAAATCTTAGTATTTTTTCCCAATCATAGGTCATTAAGTGCTCCTGAAACTTACACTCATCTACGTATGCACGATTTCTTATTTGGGTTTGATTTCGGTTTGTGGATTGGGTATATATATATTTGTATTTAATATTGATAAGATCGTGATTAGATAGAAATTGAATAGGATGCTGGCTATAAGAATTCAGCTTATCAAGATCATCTACTATCATTAAATCTATTCGGGAACTGGAATGATTAGTGTGATGGGTGGAATTATTTGGAACAAGGTATAACCCAGCAGCATGTATCATAGTTGTTAAATATTTAGTATGATTGCAAATCGCATTCAAATTAGTATTAAAATCACCTGTTAGAATAATATTATTGAAGTTAGGTACATGGGTAAAAATTTCTGATTCAAGTTCTGTTCCAAAATAGGCATTTGGAGGTTTATAAATGACCTCCATCAAAACAGAGTCCCTCGCTCCCGTAACCTTAACAAAAACAAATTCAGCAGTAGGATAATGAATGGCCGAACATATGTGCCGAACGTATGTGCATACAGACAAGCATCACCCCTTCTCCGCTTCTCTCCGTCTCAACAAAAGATCACGTAATTATCAAGTGCGACTGCACTTGATGGGTGATTCGAGGTTAGCCATGTCTCTGAGACTGCTATAATATGGTACGAACAAGAGCTGAAAAAATATCAAAACTCCTGAATGTGAGCCAAGAGAGACTGGGCATTAAAATTGCAAATATTTAAAGAATCAATAATTAAATGTGAATAAACTTAGCTGCATAACAAGAATAAGTGTAAATGGATTTAAAAATACCCCAGCATAGGATGTACGGATTATTTATAACGAAAACAATACTAATCAATAGGGGATGAGAAGACTTAAAATTGCTTTCACACTAAAAAATAATGTATAGAGAGAGATAAAAAATATCATTAAAGATTTAGTTTCGAAGTATTTAACGATTGCCTTTAGTAATTGCCTAAAATTAAACGTACAAAGGCTAAAAAAAAATCTAAACAAAAATTGCGACTCGTTATTAACTAAATCAGTAACAAATCCATATATAAAAATAACAATAAACCATGCATAATAAAGCCTACAGATTCTCAAAAAACAAACCTCAACGTGCAAACCTATACTCGTAAAATTATAGATAATAGAAAAATGCAAGAAAACTTGCCAAAGAAGTATAAAAAACAAGTAGCTGACCAGCTGCGAGGGCCACATGATGTAGTGCGATGCTGAAGACGTCTTAACGGAGAGAATCAAGGTCGTTGATGTTGGCTAAAAAAATTCTGGGAGAACCATCCTCTTTACGGCAAAAAATCTAACCCCCTGTCGTCCAAAGGTACTTTAATTTCTTACTGCTTCTTAGTTGTAGAGCAACACTATATATGATATTCCTACATTCCCTTTCAAGCTTATCATATTCGTTGTCTTCCCAAAACACAGCAAGCAGCCCAGTGGGCACTAAATTTGGCTATGTCTTTACGAATCTGTCGATGTCTTTACGATGTCGTAAAGAGACCTTAACGACATGGACATAGGATGTCGTAAAGTTGTCGTAAAGATGTCGTAACGATGTAGTAAAGACGTCGACAAATTTGGTGCCCACTGGGAAACCTTCCTTCGACTTGCCTGGTGGGTACCAGAATTTTGGGCATTTCAAAAGCGATTAACATTTTTCATAAAATGACACATATAATAATACCATTAACCTGTAGAGTAATTTTTAAACAAATGAATATCATATTCTAACCTGACCTTTTCCAGGTGCAAATTTTGAAGTACAATTTTTACATAAAATGCTAACGGAAAATTCTGTATTTGGCAATGTAAGCCTATCTAGAACAAACTTCCTTCTTTTTTAGGAAATTCGATACAGCTTTACTTCTATATCAACTCTTTTATACCTCAATTGCACAGGAAGCAATTTATTTACAATAAACTTTGTGTCGAATAGAGTGCAATAAAAATGTGTCAACTTTGAACTACTCTAATTGCGGTAATATTAGAGCTAGATAAATTTTTTGTTTTGTAGATAATTTAACCTGGTTTCATTTATTATGAATCGATTTTAATGTAGAATCCACAGAGAAAAAGGCATTTCACAAAAACTAAAATTTTCGAAAAAAATTTCACTGAAAAATCACTTTTATAGGCAATATATTCTAAACTATTGGTGTCAAAATATTGTTTTTTATCCTTTTTAGGAATTTTGTCTACTATCTTTTTTAATTACGGACTTAAGTTGTACGATTTACCCGTTACGAGCAATTTTCAAAGGACTAGTTGTTGTTGCAGTTTTTGAACATATTAAAAGCGTTCCGAAATTCACTCGATATTGAGCATTTAGAAATTTTGTTTGGTCACCAAATTACAGGGTTTCGCCCAAAAAAATAACACATCTGACTTTTTCCCTAAGAAATATACATGATAAATGGCAGTGAATCAGTGAGTTCTGATTTAATGGATTGTTCGTTCTATGGACTCGAATCGGACCGAATAACCTCAAATGTTTCCAATAAGCGTTTTCTAATTTATTGCGCGGGCATATGAATCCGTTGAAATCGCTCTAAAACAGAGTATGATGGTAGTTGTATCCAATAGGAAGCTTACGATTGACAATGAATGCCAATAAAACGGCGAAGTCTAGTTTGATTCAGTGAATCGTGAAAGACAGATTGTTAGAATATTATTTCAATTGAAGTGAATCGGCAGTGCAAGCTAGCGCACTTTGTTAAGAATGTGCAGATAAGTAAACATGTATATTTAAATGCTTTTCACTTTTTTTTATTGATTTGAAGTAATTTATTGATTAATATATGAAAAGAAAATTGAATTGGCTATCTTATGTAAATTATGCTAAACTGAAAAATATTAATTCATCAGATTTTGGTTGATTTTATTAATTTTCCACAGTAAATTTTTTATAAAATAAATGTACCTGATGCTTATGATGATTGAAGATGAAATAAAAAAACAATTTTCTATATTTAATTCTGTTTATTTATGAAATAGAACCTAGTGATTTTTCTAAACAGTCATATGAAATTTCTAACACGGTTCAGTTGAAGACATGAGAATAACAACTGGATAAGGCCCATTTGAAGATGGCACCTCGAATATATTATTTTCAATGTAACAATGTGCCAACCTCATATCGTCTAGCCGATACTAGCAGCTAATCAGGCGAGCTCCCTTAGGTCGTAGTTCTAGAAAGTAACGCTAGACGGCTACGAAACGTCTTCTCGCAAGAGACTTCATTTTGAAAGTGTATATGCCAACTAAAATTGGTCACTGTCGTTACTCTGGTTTTCCGTCAGGTCGTCAGTTAAATGTATACTCTTAATAATTAATCAATTGTATTCCGTTTTCGTCATCCATGCATACCCATGGCAACTTGTCTTTGTTCAAAGGGACGCTGATGTAAGTGTGTTTCAGGTCTACATGCATGTAGAAAAATGTAAATCGTCACTATAGAATCGATCGACAATTCTTATACAATAAATAAAATATTTTTGGTGAATCGGAATCCGATTTATCAGGTTATTTAACCTATCGGTGTCAATTGGCAAACTCCTTTTGAGAATGCCGATTCAAAAACATTGTATTGACGTTTTAACCTCATCCAATCGATTTTTGTTTCCTGGGAGGGGATGAAAATAATGTTTAAATTGGATTTTTTACATTTTGAAACACTTATTTGCATTCCATAATGGTCGAAGAAGGTTTTTCGGTTGTCACTTATGTTAAATTGTTGTTCAATAATTGTTTAAACAAATTATAAATATTATAAACAATATAATTATTTAAAGAATAATTTAATCGATTTATTGTTTACTATGGTCGGTACGTTAGAGTTGAAAATAATGTTATCTTTTTTCAGTATAGCTGCCATCAAAATGGAAGTAGAACAGCAGCTTTCTATTGATGAACTCCCTTTGAAAGATGTGGGAAACGCAGACCTAATTGTAGCTGAAGGCATAGGTTCTAGGGAAAATGTACATCAAGTACCGTATCTACTAGAGCCACATATGGACATAATTAACGTTAATGTAAAGAGCGAAATCCCAGAAAAACTACAATACCTTAAAACGAATTTTGGTCGTGCTTTACTAAAGTTCAGATATGTAGAACGAACACAAAGGCATTCTCTGTCTAAGATGAGCATCGCAAAGAATCTGCGTGCACTAATAGAACACCTGGACAGCAATTTTCTATCTATGCATTTGAACGCAACACTATCTGCGTGGCAAACTATTGTGTATTGTGCAGCTGTGGCAGCCGTTAGAACGTTGGTCCGCAGACCTAGACCTACTAATGCAGTCTATGTCCCAGAAAGGGATCGACATCCACCATGGAAGATCAGGTTAGATATGGATGTCAGCAAAGTAAGGTGCAAATTCGGTCGATTGACTCAATATAAGAAAGGAAAGAGAACCAGAAATCTGATACACCATATTACTAAAATCGTCCATACTCGGTACATCGAGACATTGATACCAGCAATATTCGATGAGATTATATGTGGACTCCCAGCGGCAAAGATTAGCTTTCTTACTGCTACACTGCGTCAGCAAAAAAAAAGTAGTGCAAGAAGGCAACAAAATCTAACTTTTCAGGCCCATGAAAGAAGGTTCTACCGTGAAATGTTTAGTCAAGTGTGTCGTTCCAACTAGAGAAAGCAAGAACAAGCGATAACCCTATAATGGAGCTGACTGAAAATACAGATTCAGATGTTTTAGCGGTTTAGGAAAGGTGAAGTAAATGAAAAGCTCCAGGTCCGAACATGGTGCACAATTTCTGGTACATGTTCCTAACGAGTGTGCACCCTGCGTTGGCAAAGTGTTTTCGAAAGATCATGGAACACCCAGATCTGATGCCTGATTAACCAGATGCTAAAAAAGCCATATGAATTTCGGTCGATAGTCTGTGTTTCAACAATTTATAAATGCCTTACAGCTATCATTGCAGGAAAAATCAAAGATGACATTTTTATCATACACAACCAAGGGTAACTAGATCAATACGCATTAGGACGGGTATCTTTCAAGGCGACTTCTTCAGTGCACTATGGTTCTGCTTAGCGATAAATCCATTGAAAAATACGCCTAATAGCATGTCTCATGGGTCCAAAATACATGATAGTGAGGATGGTTATTAACTAACGCATCTCTTATACATGGATGATCTGAAGCTATACGCTAGTTCAGATAAAAAACTGCAGAAAGTGATCGATGTCATAAAGCAGTTTTCCAATGATATCCTCCTCTGAGGAGGAGGAATTAAATTACATTGATGCAGAGATAAAGAGCTCTGGCGAAATTATCGGATATGAATTCATTCCGAACCAATCCGAAGTCATCCGAATCATTTCAGAATCTGTAACCGAATCAATCCGAGTTAATTCGAACCAATCGGAAATGTTGAACTTTTTCCGGATTGACTCGAATTGACTCGGATTGGTTCGGATACAGATTCCAGAATGATTCGGATTGGTTTGGAAGGAAAACCTAACCGATAATTTCGCCAGGGAGAATACATCCGTTCGAAAAAATCGCGTGAAAAGCCATGTAGCTAATGTGGAATCAAATAAAAGAGTAGACACGTTTGCAGTAGCATTGTCTGAAAAAATCCAAAAACAAAATAGTGCTCAAAATGTAAGATGTGATGCTCCGGGTCGTTATTTAGAAGAAAACATTGTAGATGTCGAAAAGAATGTCGATTCATTAAGAAAAATTACCGAAAACTTGCATCAAGATCAAGCTGATTTAATCGTTACTAATCGCGAGTTTTCTATGATGTTCTTAAACGATTTCGAGCAATATATAAGAGCAATCGATGTCAGAAAAAATGATTTTCCTTTTGTAATCCAATCCTGTCGGGAAGATTTGGCCAGAGAATGGTGGAATGCAGTCCGTGAGAATCTTAGCGATGATCTTATATCATTTAAACGAAAATTTATAAAAAAGTTCTGGAATGATGATATAAGATTTAAAATTGGAAAATACTTACAATACGGTTATTACATACCCGGAAAACTCTCAAGATCTGAATATGCGTTTAAATTAATAAATAACGCAAGAGATTTAATTCCACCACCCTCTGAAAGCGAATTGGTAAAAAGCTTAGCTAGACATTTTGACGAGAAAGTCAGGGCCGCATTTATAATCAGAAACATGAAAACCTGCGAGGAATTGATCGAATGTTTAGAACTATTGGACCAAGCAGGACCATTAAATTACCGTGAACAGTATTCACCACACTTTCTCGTCACAATGTCTAGCTAAGCTTTTTACCAATTCGCTTTCAGAGG
>CAKNWW010297996.1:0-12935 GCA_932074435.1 Andricus kollari | reverse complement strand
ATTTTTAGAATCATTAGACCAAGCAGGACCATTAAATTACCGTGAACAGTATTCACCACGAGAAAATTCAGCTTATAAGCAAAGTCTGTATAATCAATATCCAAGTTTTCGTTGAGATGGTAGAAATACTTTTCGGGATGATATTCAGTATCAATTTGCATTACATGATGACGAGATTAATGAAAAGGTAGCACAGTGCACACTATTGGAATCAAATGAAAAAAAGCGATTTTTCAAGCTGATTCAGCGTTATAAAAATGTATTTTCAAAGATACCAGCTAGAATTGTAGTATACAAACACGCGCTAGAAATAAATGATAAAAAAACATTTCTAATGAGAACATATCCGGTACCAATGTTTCTTAGAAGTCAAATGAAAGAAGAAATTGAAAAATTACTTGAATTAGGCATTATTCAACGCTCCAATCGTGCATACATAAATCGATTAGTAATAACGTCACAAAAAGATGGCTCAATCCGCATATATTTAGAAGCGCGTAAATTAAATGAACTGATGACAAATGACTACGAATGCGCTGAATCAACCGAGATTTTATTTCAGAGATGTGCAGGAACTAAAGTAATGGCAACGTTAGATTTTGTGTAAAGTTGTTGGCAGGTGCCTTTGCACCCGAATTCGATGAAATATACGGCGTTCTTGCATGAGGGAAAATGTTGCGAATTTAGAGTCACACCCTTTGGACTAAAAACGAGCACAGCGGCTCTAGTTAGGGCTCTAGGCTTAGTATTAGGAGGTATAGGAGATTTTGCAATCACATTTATTGATGACATGCTATGTACATCGCATGACGTCCCTCGAGATTTAAACCATCTTGAACTAATATTCCAGCGCCTACAGGATCACAATGTAACTGTCGACTTCGAAAAATCTCATTTTTTCCGTCCGGAATTACAATTTTTGGGGCACATTCTCACGCCTTCAGGAATAAAAACAGATCCATAAAAAATTAAAGTCATTCACGAATTTCCAACACCAAAAAAATGTAAAAGAATTGAGGGGATTCTTAGGAGTTATAAATTACTATTCCAAGTTTACCAATGAAGATGCCAAAGAAATCATATCTCTGCTTGAACTATTAAAAGTGGGGAACAAATGGATTTGGGATCCTGAAAAAGAAAATGCATTTAAGAAAGTAAAGGGATAATTGTGTGAATTTGTGAATCTCACATATCCAGATCCAAGCAAGCCCTTCTATCTACAAACGGACGCCGGTGACTTAGCACTAGGGGCCGTGCTCTATCAAACAAATGAAATAAAAGATCACCTACCAATCTCGTTTGCCAGCCGTAGGCTAAGAGCATCTGAATTGTCTTATCACACCACTGAGAAGAAATTGTAAACTAATCATCCGTACAGATCATAAAACAATCGTTTTCATCAACACGTGTAAGTTAATAAGCGGAAGGTTCACGAGATAAATCATGGCGATCCAAGATTACTGGTTCGCAATAGAGAACTGCGAAGTGAAAAATAACATAGTGGATTCAAGGACATCCAAGAGAGAAAAACAAAAGAAATTTGAAATATACAACAAAGTAATCTGCTTGACAAGTAAGGAGGGGAAAAATGGGTCTAACCCAAAGCATTATCTACAATATAATCGATGAATGCCACGAATTATATGCTCACGTGGGAGCGCAAAGAATTTTCAAAATGATGAATGAATATTTCGATTATCCTCACCTTGCTAAAACAATTAGGAGGAGATTAGCGAGCTGCGACTCCTGCCAAAAAAGAAAGGTCACAAATCAAATCTGCTATGCAGAAATGAGAAGTTACTCACCAAAAAAACCCGGAGAAATTCTCTCAATCGATTTCTATGGACCATTACCTGTATTCAAAGGAGGATAAAAATACATTTTATCCACAGTGGACGCGTTTAGCAAACACGTGAAGCTCTACCCAATTAGAAGAAGCACTGCAAAAACTGCAAAAACCAAAATATTTAAAGATTATATTGGAAAGTACGGGAAACCTGAAAAAATAGTCACCGATTATGGGACCCAATTTCCCTGTGATCAGTGGCTCGATGAATTAAAAGAAGAAGGAATCTCCACAGTATTCTCGTCTATAAGACACCCTCAAGGCAATATAGTTGAGAGGATGGTTGAGATATGGTGGAAATGGATACGCATCATCGAAAATTGTATGAATGAAACGCACCATGAGACGAAAAAATTCACACCAATTGAAATCCAGCTCAATATTAAGCCAAACAGAGCCTGGGAAAATCGGCTCAAATTACCTCCCTCTATAAATAAAATGCAGTACGAAAGGAAAATAGAGATGACACAAGAAAAAATTATCCGAAAGCTTAAAACAAGAGCCGAGATATTTAATCGGACTCATAAAATCACCAAATTGAATGTTGGTGATAAAGTGCTTTTGAAACTGCTCAACAGATCAGATAAAAGCAACAAGATATTAGCAAAATTCTTGCAAATATATGACGGACCCTATGAAATAAAAAAGTAAATAAAACCAAGCACATTTATCTCAGGATTTGAAACGATACATTCAAAGAAAAGAAGAGAAAAACTTCGAAAACCTTCAATAATTTTAAGGATGTTAGTAATGTAAGAAACTAGATTATAAAAGTTTTGTAAGTAAGAAAAAACGCTATAAGAGCGAAAATAGGGCAGAATAAATTAAAAATAGGTCAATAATATGTTTGAAAGTAAAAGGAACTCGACGAATATTTATGTACAAATAGCTAGGAATAATAATCTAAAGAAAGAGATTGACAATAAATTAGGCAAAATATAAAAATTACAAATAGTTTGAAATAAGATAACACTGGTTTACAAAAAAAAAAACAATGTTTTGACAACTCTCCTTCTTTTCCTTCTTCTTGGCAGTGATGTTGTAGTTGACCGGAGCCGAGAATTCAATCACGAATATAGTTCCAGAAAATTTGGTACTTCTCGTCTTGGACCATTGACTCTATCTCCCTCGGAGCGTTCGACAGGGCAGGGTCGCGGCTAACACTGTAAGAGCGATAAAGATGATAATAAAGCGTTCTTAGGGCCGCATTATCTCTGTAGAGATAAGTCGTTCCTGCTTGAGTGGGGCACCCAGATAATATGTGTTCTAGGTACTCAGCGTGTATATGACATGCTCTGCACCTATCACTGGGAACTTCTTGACATAAACTGCGGTCACGGTATACTAAGGTGGAAATGACAACGTCCTGGCATACAAAAATAAAACTCTCTGTACATGAATTAAGTCCTGATGACCTGAGGAAATAAAAAGTATGCTCCTTCGACATGGACTAGTGTTCTACGTTTCTTTGAAAGTTTCCCGCGTGGGATGTATAATCGCGGAACGAACGAATTCATTTGCAAGCTCTTATGCATATTTCATGCCATTTCTGTAGAAGAGGATGCTTTTATCTGCTTCGGAGAGACTCCTGCAATGATGCTACGTCCTGAATGCGGCTTCGAGGCACGCCAAGGTATGTATAGACCTCTCCAGTGTCAAGATGTTTAATAACATTTATAGGGAACGGCAATAACCTATCCTTTCTTGAGATGGATCTTGGCACAATTATCCAATCCAAAGTCTATTCAATTCTCTCCTGTGTACTTCTTGACGATATTTATAGCAAGTTGAGGTTTGCTTGCACCAGAAGTATAGATCTTCAGGTCATTCATATAATATACATGAATGACCTTATGCTCGCGATGACTAGTGTCGCCGCAGACGTATTCAGGAAAATTTCGTAGTGCGAGAGATAGATGCAGAAGTGTGATGCAAAAGAGCAGAGGGCTCATGGCACGGCCCTGAAGGACGCCCCTCTGGAAGGTGATGTTCTTCGTTCACGGAGGAAAATAGATATTAAGACTTGATATCTGGATTTTTAACTATAGGACAATGATCTAGATATTTAGGTGAAATATCTTCATATTAAAATTTAATATTCCGATAGTAAATTTTAATATCTCAATATTTTTATATTTACAGTTGTTAATACCTGGATATTGAATTTTAAGATCAAAATATTCTAGCCTAATATCTAGATTCTTGTCCTATAGCTAAAAATCGTAAAAACAGCGTCAGATTGTACGACGTCTTTATGATATCATAAAGACACCTTCACGTCATGGACATAGGATGTCGTAAAGTTGTCATAAAGATGTCGTAACGATGTCGTAAAGACGTCACCAAATCTTATGCCCACTGGGTTAATTGAATGAATAATACTTTATGAATGGAAGATGAAGGAGTGTTGTTTCTTCTTTTTAATTTCTCAAAATACTTTCTTGTAGTGTGTAAACAGTATTGCGAAAAATCACAGGAAAGTGAAAGTCATATAATCTATGTCCCCCATCGGGCGCCTTCCCAGGTTGCGGATAGGGGAACGCCTCCCAGATATGGGTGGTACCGGGGAAATCAAATACCCGGGGCGGACAAAAACCAGCTAGGGGAAGGAACCCCGAATTAAAACCAGCCATGAGTGAGTATGTTACAAACAATATACCCCAAGGGAGTAGCAATCTCCCCACTGATTCCGATCGGGTGCAAGCCCCGGTGGTCAGTGCCGGTCCCGTGGATTTTGGGGGGACCAAACATACTTGGATAGGAGCGTGTGTGAGGAGCTTTGAGGTCCTTTGGACCTCAAGACTTGATCGAGAATGTTGGACGAACTGCCAGAACGAGAGCCATGACCCGAAAGGAGAAGGCAACGAAGAAAACGGACGAAAGCTGCACCCAGACTGAAGAAGCCGTGGCAGCTCCCACTTCTCGTGTTAGGAAGTGAGAGAGGGAGACCACCCTGAGTGCAGTTGAGAAGAGTCCTTCCAAGCCGAGAAGCAAAAGGCCGAGAACACGTGGCGCTACAGCGCCGA
Organism: Andricus kollari; assembly: GCA_932074435.1. Lineage (NCBI taxonomy): Eukaryota > Metazoa > Arthropoda > Insecta > Hymenoptera > Cynipidae > Andricus > Andricus kollari. Next base: position 8,063 of record CAKNWW010297996.1, on the reverse strand, counting down.
CGACCTCGACACAAAAAAGGACGAGAAAGGGATGCCTACACAGGCAACCCAATCTACTAAGAAGAAGGAGAGAAAGAGACGAGCTCGACCTGAAGCGGTTTCAATCAAATTTGCTGAGGGCTCGAGCTACGCAGAGGTTCTCAAGGACCTCAAGCGAAAGTTCTGACCTGACTCCCTTGGCGTAACAATCAAGGGTGTCAGGGAAACCAGGAGCGGAGAGGTCCTTGTAGAAGTAGGGCCCGCAGCGAAAGGCAGATCTAAGCTTTCCGCTGCGATCAAAAAGGTTGTGGGTGAAGGTGGCAGGGTGAGAGAGCTGGTCCCTCGCATCGAGGTCAAGGTATTGGACCTCGACACAACCACAGACGCGGAGGAGGTCGAGGCTGCCGTCAGAAGACATTTTGGCGAGCAGCCAGTAGGTGAGATCAGGGCCAGTCTCACAAAGAGGGCCTTCAGAGGAACTCTGAAGGCTTTGGTGGAACTGACATGACGTTGTTCATGTCGAATCCAGGCTAGGGTGTCAACATTGGATTCATCGGATGTGATGAATGACGACGGTATAGCAGGAATCTCAGTATCCAAGCTGAACTTCGTAGAAGCTTCTCCAATGTAGAAAATCGATGAAGAAGGTCCCTCAATACTGGAACGATGGTGGTTGTGTTGACTTGCACCTCTCGTTCCTCCATATCCACTTTGTTCTTCTTCCTTGACGGAGGTCGGACTGGCCAGATGGACGATGACGTTAACCAATCTGGTCCTTTCCACCAAAGTGAAAAAGAAGCTAAGTTCTTGGCAGGAATACCTCGCGATGCACAATCAGCTGGATTAATCGCTGATGGTACATAATGCCAGTGTGCTGAAGGAAGCGTCGTTTGAATTTCAGACACCCGATTCGCTATGAAGGTCTTCCATCTCGTGGGATGTCCTTTAATCCAGGCAAGAGTATCAGTTGAATCGCTCCATAAATGTACAGGTGCATCTAACTGGAATGCCTGTTGAACATACTGCATCAAGTGAACCAATAGAACTGCTCCACATAGCTCAAGTCGCGGTAAGCTCAAATGCTTCACGGGAGCCACCTTTGATTTTGAAGCCAGGAGTGACACATCAGATTCTCCAGAAGCCGACATGACGAGAACGTAGACAGCAGCGGCGTAAGCTCTTTCCGAGGCATCGCAGAATCCGTGCAGTTCGTAGGAACCAGAAGACGAACGAAATCCAATCCAACGAGGTCCAGTCAAGTGATGTGCAAACAGATGATGTGTCGTTGATGACTTCGTTTTCTCCTCTTCATTTATTGATGATTCTTTAATATGGTTAATTGCCGATGTACCCTGATGAAGCATGGTATGATGTTTCTTGTCACATGTGCGACACTTTCTCGATGACGAACACTCGTTTCCTAAGTGCTGACGTAGACAATTGTAGCATAATTTCTTCTTTGAAGCCAACTCCTTTCGTTGGACTGCATTCAATGCTCGGAATTGTGGGCAGTACATTAAGAAATGCTGCTGTCCACAGTGGCAGCACTTTCGACCTTGATCATCAATCTGGTCAGTAGTGACATGTGATGTAGCTGCTGAGCCCTTTGTTAAACCACGATAACCCCTGTTCCGTGTCAGTGGGTGAATGTTCACGGATGACCTTGAGTTTGAGGAATCTTTAGATGCTGAAGATGAATTTATAGCTTCTTTTGAATTTCCTTCAAGAATTGCCAACGTACGAACTCTGTTTTTGAGAAATGTACGCAAGGATTGGTAAGAAGGAGGCTCGGTTGAGTCGCCAAGTGACGTTTCCCACTCACGTCGAGTCTGATGATCCAAGCAATTGGTCAAAAAGAAAACTAGAAAGGGAGACCAGCTATCAATCAAACAATCCAATGCTTTGAGAGCTTCCAAATTTTCTATCGCGGTATTAACCAGTTGTTCGAGACCTGGAGCTGATTCTGCTGACAGAGTCCACAACGAAAAAATAGCCGATAAGTGACAATTAATTAGAATTCGCTTATTCTCATACCGATCACTAATAACTTCCCCGCGCGCTTGTAGTTGTCATTTGTGACAGGAATTTTTTTCAGTAACTGAGCCGGCTCACCAGATAGGTTTGTCTTTAAGTGGTGTAATCTCACGACATCCGCGATTTCTGAATTTCCATCGATTAATGACTTGAATAAATCTGAGAAATTCGACCACTCAGTGTAATTACCTGAAAATGTCGGCAAAATTATTTTCGGAAACGATTTAGTTGAGTTGGATGATATACGAGGGGTGACATTAATTGATGATTCATTTGCATCACGAGATGAAAGTGCATCGAATGCATCGAGATACAATCCCTTTGAAGCTTAGTACCACTCCTCGACGTGTGATGACAAGTCATCCTTGAAGTATTCCATGTCCTTAGTAAGTGAGGATTTTAATAATTGAGCCGCTGGATAGTGTAAGGGCATATAAAATTCACATGGCCGTTCCGGCTGGCCCCTGTTGTCTACAAAATCGTTTTCGAAAATTAAATTTTTTAAACCAATGACTTTGTGGGAAATTTCATGGCGTATCTTTTATCCTCTTACAAAAAAGTTGTGTCTTTTACTGTTCCTGATAGAAACTCAAAAAACGGGATTTCGTGACAAACAAAATTTAATATATATTTTGACTTCAACTCGCTCTAAAAGACAAAGTTTTGAATATTTTCACATGAAAATTTGAGGAGTTATGCTTCAAACTGTTTTAAAGATGATGTGCTCATTTAAATTTGTCTGATTTGTTATAAAAAAAAGTTGTTAATTTGTTTGCCAAGCAGTATCAAAATAATGCTATGCAACTTTTAAACGCTTCGTTTAACGAGGGAATTTTGAGTAAGCCCAAACTTCCAGCGGAATAAATGTTCATTAGTGTATAATGAAGTTTTCTGAAAAGTATTACTTCAATAGAATGAATCGTTAAAAAAATACGAACATTCAAGCAGCGCGTCAAAGAGAGATCGAGCGCGTGAGAGGTGAGAATACTTCCGCGCGGTCCTGTCGTATCTGTTAGGAGAGAGAATTTTCGATCGCTTTGTTTATCTGGGTAATTTCAAGTGAGCGAAACTTTCAGCGGAAGAAATTTTTATTATGATATAATAAAGTTTTTTGGAATTTTTACGTCAATTCATCTTACCGTTAGAAAATCATAAGCATTTAATTTGCTTTTTTCGAGTGCTTAAGAGCACGTCGATTCTACGCGCTCTTCTTTTTTCTGCGAATTTTCCGCGTGCGAATTTCTTTGGAATACTTCTGCAGGAAAACAAAAGAGCGCACAGGCAGTGTCAACATTGAGTCGCCACCAAAAGCCCTGACGGTTTACGTTTCCAAAGACTAATTATTTAGTGCCACGGATAAAAATGCTTTTTTCATAAAGTGAACATTGTATCAAGTCGTTAAAATAAAATGGCATCCTGTTCATCAGAACCTTCTCGAGGTAGAAAAAATATAAAAATGAAGCAGATTAGGCTGAGAATGTTCGCAAAGCAAAAAGAAACAAGGTATTTAATATTGCAAAATTTAAAAAGCGCGAAACCGTGATTTTTTTATACTTTTCAATATTACACGGAGAAACTTTTTACATCAATTTTTCATAACGTGTCATAATGAGAATTTGTACTAGGGAAAATACTAAATTTTAGAAAAAAAATTATTATACTTTAATGCCATATATCTCAAAGTTTCATATTTTTTCTAGATTTAGTATTTTCAATCGTAAAAATACTAAATATGACACGTTTGTCCTCAAATTGCACCGAAATCTAGGAAAAATTGATTTTACATGTTTCTCCGTTTATTGTAACCTCAGGTATATGTACTTCAAACCGTTTAGCAATAAAATATATTACTATGGGAATAATACACTTTTTTGGGCATTTTTTCATCTCCAGAATAGTTACAAAACATTATGTCCTAGCGGCTACGACAGGACTGCGGTATGGTCGAGGCGCCGAAATATTCTCACCTCTCACGTGCTCGATCTCTCTTTGACGCGCTGCTTGAATGTTCGTATTTTTTTAAAGATTCATTCTATTGAAGTAATACTTTTCAGAAAACTTCATTCATTTCTTTTGCTGGAAGTATGGGCTTACTCAAAATTCCCTCGTTAAACGAAGCGTTTGAAAGTTGCGTAACATTATTTTGATACTGCTTGGCAAAAAAAATTACCAGCTTTTTTTTATAACAAATTTCCTACAAAGCCAGCTCAATTCCATATGTTGTGACTGAAATTTTACGAAATTCGCTTCCAATGTTTGTAACAGCGCTGTCAACAAATCACACGTATGAGGAGTTCGAACTCCTTGAAACGAGTCCTTAATACGAGTAGTAAGTTTCAATTGCTCGAGACGGAACATTTCCGCCTGTTGTGTTGACATTTAGACGGTAATGCAAAACACAACAGAAGACTACAAAATAAACGCGTACGAAATGATTAAAGTCTTGAGTCGACGTCTAAAAAATTAGATTATACCAAAGGTCGCGATGTACTAATGATACGAAAGCACTGTCGCGATTCATTTACATGAATTCGAAATTTCACGAGAGTTATGAATAGTAATTTCAAATACTTCAATAGTCTTGAGAAACGATTCGAAATTCACGAGATGATTTTCGAACGAACACGTGGGCATTTGATAATAGTCAATAAAGGAGCTACGATTATTTGTCAATTAGCACTGATTTCACTGATTCAATTCTCAAACTCATTCGCGAAATAATATTTCAAAATTATAGTCTCACAATATTTTCAAATAATTATGATTTCTACGTTGAGATTGACATTCCTCCGGAATAGTAAACAAGCCTCGTTACCAAGGACAGTCACGCGTTGAGAAATAAGGCATATCGGAATACACGAATAAGCAACTTACGAACCTGGAACCATCATTTGAAAATCGATGATTATTTCGATTTTTTTAGCTTATGCAGTTATCCGTTTGCAATGCACTCAACTTTAACACTGTAATCCTTAACGTTCACAAGTCACTCAGAATAGAACTGGGAGGAACACTGTCAATAAACACTGTCTAAATGTCACGATTGCACTCACAAAGATTTGCAGTAAAGTGCAACAAAACGTTAAGCATTCGCGAACTCGCCAGAATGCACCAATGAGGATCCGGCTCGAAGGACCAAAAATGTCCACGAATTATTAACAATATAAAAAACTTTGTGGAACTGTGAAGTAGATTTCGGCAATTCATTCTCAATAACGTTCATGTATGGTATTAAAAGGGAGGTGAGACAATAAGTTGATGCATAATTTAAAAACAACTAATAATGCTCCACTCAGAGCCGTCTTTGTTCAAAAAAATAAGTACTGGTATATTAACGATTATTTAGCCCGTCTTGATTCACGAAAAGAAGAATCAAGGCTCTTCCGTGTTCGCTTGTACGACGACGACTAACGTGAGAACGACAGACTCACAGTCAGCAAGCCTACTTGCCGAAATATATAATACACTGCGAATAGAATGAATCATATGGAAGAGAAAGTAATTATAAAATTAGAATATAATAAATGATATTCATAAAAGGATAACATTTAAAGCGTATGAGGATAAATAGATTAACAGACAATTAAATAAATAATGGTTGATAAAACATAGTTTGGAATAAAAAAAAATTAAGAACAAATAAATCAGTCAATTCCGAACAATTACCATATAATATTACTTTACTTAAAAAACTGGCACTAAAGCGTTGCAGAAAGATCCTCGGAGTGAGCGTACTCGGGGAGATCGCGCGCCACCCACTCCACCATGGCATTTTGTTTACGTATCGTTCTATTACTCAAATACAAATAAAGCAACTCTGAAAATTGGGCGTCTCATAGGAAAAAATCTCAGCTTTCTTTTAAAACTATTTTGAAGAAAAAAAAGGGTCGAAATTTGAAAAAAGTCTATTTTATTTCTGATTGTCAAAAATTAGGGTCAAATTTTTACTTCTTTTTTTTAAATCGGTACGACCAGCAAAAAGTTTGTGAACAAATCTATGAAAAACATTTGTTTGATAGATTTGAAAATCCCTTTGATAAATAATTATCACAATTCATTATTTTTTGGTGTGAGGAGTACTATCTAATAGGACTACAAGGCGGCCAATTTTCAGCCAGATGGGACAACTTTTATTTTCGAGGGGGGTACACTTGAGAAATTATGCCCCATATGTGCAAAAAGGGGTTATGCAGCTCCTACCTGTCGCTTTTTAGGTCAGGCCCAGTAAAGCTTCCCTACCCGACATGTACGACCAATTAACGGTCAGCAGTATTTAGATCTGCCTGAAGGTATCTTTTACACGGTTTCCAGGCCTCGCTTTGATCTCACACAACAAAATTTTAATTCTAAATATAATACTTGCGCGTATTATCATAGGTCAGGTCACTTTATGAAAAATTGTTTCCAAAGGATTAGGAGCGAGGGTGGTGAAAAATCACACCAATTCTCTTTAAAAATTACACAACAACAAGGGTATTCGAACCAGGGAAATGGGAGAACCATCCTCAATCAGGGTGCAATGAGGGAGGTTACAGCAACCACGAATTAAATGCACCTATTTTAAACAGTGAACATTATTCAGAAACTAAACCAGTGAAAGTTAACTTGAGTACGGGAAGTTCAGTACCAGCTGTCATTCTAACTGCTGAAGGCTCAAATAATCCTCTATGTATCATGGTAGATACAAGTACAGGGCCCAATTTAATTAAAAGATATTCTATTCAGAATACTGCATCTGATAATAAGGTAGAAATACTCAGATTAACGGGAATAAATAGCCATCCTGTATACACGTTGGAACAAGTCAACATTGATGTTTTTGGCTATTTCACCACATTCAATGTCATTCCTGATGAGGTACCGGTAGATTTTAATATAATTAAAAGTTCAGAATACTTTGGAAATAATGACGTCAAAATTAATTATTCGACAAGAACACTTGTTGAAAGGGCCAGATCTACCCTTTCATAACTGATAAAACTATGACTATACCAGCTAGATCTATTTCAGACTTTTTTGTAAAAATTAAGAACTCATAAAAAAGGGAAGGTTATGTACCAATATTAAATGCGGGAAACGGTATATTTTTAGGCGATGCTTTGATAACAAATAATGCTGACAAAGCATTCATGCGAATAGCCAATATATCAATGCAGGTAAGGAAAATAACAGTAACACTTGTCATATTAGAAAAATTCGAAGAAATGAACAAACATTTCATGTCTTTTTATAGAAAAAGCAACGATTTCGAAACAACCTTTTGCGAAAAATTTCTCGATCAAATCTTCGATGAATTTATGGTCTCAGACTTGAATAATAATGGATTTCTTCCTATATACAATGTCAATGACAAGGATAGGTTTAAAGGCCTTAACGATTTAATTAGACTAGCTCATTTACAGACACAAGAATCATTACATGTCGATAAAGTTATTCTAAATAATCTAGGCCGCTTTCATATTCTTGGCCAATGATTTCAATTCAATGAGTTACTGGATAATTGTATAATCAAACTATCCCAATCACCATGCAATACACCCATCTGGATCGCTCAAAAAATTGCTGACTAACAAGGAAATAAAAAAGCGGTGGAGAGTGGTGTTGGATTTTAGAAAATTATCCGAAAAAAATATTGGCGACTTCTATCCTTTGCCTACTATAAGTGAAATTTGGACCAATCAGAAGAAGCCCAATACTTCTTCATATTTAATCTCGCGTCGGGATTCTGCCAAATTAAAATGAGACCTCTAAATTCCCATAAGACCACTATTAAATCGGCCTTGTTTTAATCGGATTACAAGGCACGAAATTATTTGTATATTCAGACGATATTCTGCTTTACGCCAACAGTCTCGAAAAACATGAGACAAAATAAACCGAATTAATGAATCGACTTCGTAAAGCCAATTTAAAGCTACAACCCGATGAATCTGAGTTTCTACGACCGAAAGTAGCATACTTAGGGCACATAATTGATAAAAATGGAGTAGGTCCTGATCCCCAAAAGATACAAGCCGTACGAAAATTTCATGTCCCTAAAAAAAAAAAAA
>CAKNWW010297987.1:0-11639 GCA_932074435.1 Andricus kollari | reverse complement strand
TCTGAAACGCGCGCACCCTTCTTAGAAGCAACGAATACCTGCGGTCTATTTTGTGAAAAGAAAAAGTAAGAAAAAGCAAGGAAAAGAGGACACTGAATGCCGTACTTCTAACAACACGCGAAGGAATCCCCTGCACGCGAGACATCCTTCGGGAATACGAAATATGCTTCTTCCTGACGATTACTTTTAACGTCCTCTTCACCCCTCTTATGAAACTTTATGCTGGAAGAAATTGGTTCCATAATTTTTCAATTGTTTGGAAAGGTTCCGTCAGTCATTTTAATTTTTCACTTATTTGACACGAATAGCTTGCTTGAAAAAACTCATTAGCTAAAGTAGAGATAATATTTAAGTAATACAAATTTTTAAAAAACAATTTAAATTTAATTGTCAGTTTCTTGCATATGAGGTTTGATGACTGATTATGATAGTTTTTACTCCAATGGATATTTCAAGACCAAAAACAAAAAAATCTAGCAGGTCCTTTTTAAAAGAAGTCGATTGATATGCTTAATACAAAAAATAAGTAATTAGAGGTAATCTAAAAATATCATAATTTTCAGTACAAATGTTTTTAAATTATAAATTATGTACATTTTGAAACTTTAAATATTCGATGCAAAAGGTATTAAATTCATTAAATTATTTTCAGATATAATTTGTCAATATTTGAAACTTCAGTTTATGCTTTTAATTTCTTTGAGAATTTTGATGCCCTATGTTGGATTTAGGGTCAGGTAAATTAAAAACAGTTAACTTTTCAAAGAATATTTGAATAATTATTTAACTAAACTGTTTTTTAATAAGTTTTTATTTTTACTACAGTGTGATGTAAGAAAAAAAAGTACTTTCACAGAAATTTTTATATAATTTTAATAATTATAAAAAAAATTTTATATAATTTCGAAACTACAATATTAAGCAAAAAATAAAACTTTCAATTGTATATTGCGTGCCTAAAAAAATTATATTCAGTTTACCTGGCCCTAAAAAGCCATCAACGAACATCAAAATTCTCAAAAAAATTTATCATTGAGGGTCAACTGTTTAAATTTAAAAATAATTTCTTTTTCACACAATAGTTAATAAAGTAAGCAATATTTTTTATCAGCTGCTTAAAATTTCGAGAAAAGTCCCCTGAATATGAATAATTGAATGCCCAGGGTAGCCTTTCGAAAAGTTGGTTGTTTATTGTTCAAACAGGCTTTTTTAAAACAAATACGTTATTTATGGGAAAAAAATTCTGTAAAAGTTTTTCCAGAAAGCTTGAACCATGGCAAAACTTTCTTCAGTTTACTCTTTTTTGTACAATTAACAGCTGTCAAGTTATAGCATTATAAACAATTGAATTTGCACCAGAATAAAAATATTTGAAGATAGATATCTCAGCACCTATCGGATAAAAGATTTTATTTTGATCGGAAAATTTATTTCTATACCAAATTAACTTGTTTTTAACGTTATAAATTAAAAACGATTAATAATACAAAAAAAAGATAAAATTAAGAAAGTTCAAGCTTTCTGAAAAATATTTTAGAAATTTTGTTCCATAAATAATGTATTTGTTTTTAAAAAAGCTTGTTTAAGCAATAAAGTAATAAGCGACCAACTTTTCGAAAGTGCAACCTCGATATTCATAATCAGGGAACTTTTCTAGTCATTTTAAGCCAAAGTTATTCTCTATACCTCTCAGTGCATACAGAAGTATTATCGGCGACTGGATTATGTGAAGAAGAAATTCACGATGATATAGTATAACGAAATGTCTCTAAAATCTTGCACTCACTGTTGTTAAAAACCTTATTGACTTTCAAGTGTCTTGGAATTGCCCCATTTTATTATCTACATTTCAAATTAAAAATGAAATCCGTTGCTAACTTTTAATTTGTATACAACTACTGTAACTTTAATTTGTGATCGCTATGGTAGAAAATATTTCATCGCATTGATCTTGCACATACTGCAGTTAATTATTTAATACCGCGGGGTTGATCATTCGAATTTCAATTGTAAACCAGATATTAAGATTTCAAAGATTTCAAAAATTTCAAAAGATTTCAGAACATATCTTCGGGGTTTTAAACGTTTTAAAAAATGTCAAAGTTTCTGAAATATTTTAAAATATTTCAAATTATTTCGAATGATTGTAACAAATTTCAAGAGATTTGAGGAATTTTCAAAAATTTATAGGGATTTTTAATCAATTTAAGAGATTACGAAGAATGTTATGGGATTTGAAGGGATTTAAAAATATTTCAAGCGATTTTCAATAATTTCTAGACATTATGTAACAAATTGTAAATGATTTTTGACTTTCGCAGAATATATATTTGAATTTTAATCAAATCAAGATAATTGGAAGGGATTTTGAGAAATTTTAAAGCGTTTTTAATGAGTTTAACAATCTTTCACGGCATATCAAAAAACTGTTTAAAGTTTCAATGGATTTCAAAGAATTTTTAGGAATTAAAACGTATTTAAAAAGATTTCAGGGACTTTTGAAGTATCTTAAAATATTTCAAGAGAGTTCGTAGCACTTCCGAAAGGATTGCAAGTAAATTCAAGGTATATAAAGAGATTTTAACGATTTTGGAAAAGTTTTTAATTTGTTTAAAAATAATTCTCGGGATATTGCAAAACTTCTAAAGGTTTGAAGTGGTTACAACAGATTTTAAGGGATTTCAAGAGATTTCTAGAGATCCTAAAGTATTTAAAAAGATTTTAACGATTGTCGAAGTATTTCCAAATATTTAATGGAATTTCACAAGATTTCAAGTTATTTTTACAGATTTCGAACAGTTTCACATGATTTCAAGTGATTTCTAAACATTTTAAGGAATTTCAGAGAACTTCTAGGGATTGCAAGAACTAATTTCAACAGGTTTAAAAAATTATTAAACATTTAAAATGATTTCAACAACAAAAAGTCGGGATTTCATGGGCTTTCAAAATTATTCAATTTTGTGTGAAATATTTAAACAAATTTTGAAGACTTTCAAAGTATTTGAAATGATTTTTAGGACCTTTATGAGATTTTAGATAAATTTCTTGTATTTCATGTGCTTTCAAAAGGATTCAAGGAATTTTAAGACATTTTAAAAACTGTAAAAGGTTTCGAAAGATTTAAAGAGTGGTCAAACCTATATTTAATACTAAGGCATAAGTACTTAGGGATACAAAATATTTATTTTTATTGTTTTTATAAGGTTTGTGGCCAGTGAACCGTAAGTAGCCATTTTCTGATATAGTGCCATATTTTAAGTTTCAGAACTTATAAGAATGAAGGAATTAAATTAAAAGGAAGAAAGAAGGAAGAACAAGAATTTCCGAAGTGTCTACCGTTACGGAATTTTCCGTAAGACTAAACTATTTTCCATCCCGTTTTGGGGTTAGTTTTACGGAAAATTTCGTAACACTAGTCAGTGCCAAGAATTTATAAATCTTTCCTTTCCTTTATTATTAAATTCATTATCTACTTATATTAAATGAGCGGACATTCCTTCATTCACTTCCTTAATTCCTTCCTCCCTTCGCGTGTTTGTTGGCACAGTGGTCTTAAAATGTCCGTGGGATTACAGGCTACCATAATTGGACGGAAAATGCAATATTGACCTTCCAATTGAATTTGGCTCAGCCCTACCGTGCAGGGAGAACGGTAATAGTTGTAATAAAAGTTAGTTTTCACATCAGAAGGATTTTTAGTTAAAGATTTCTCTTATCGACATCTTACATTTGACAGTTATAAATTTTAGAATTTTTTCTTCTTTCTTTTTAACTTTAATTTATTAATATTTAATATTATCAATTTAAACAGCAATTATTATTTGTTGTTTAGTTTTTAAAACTTCGATTTATTTTGATCGCATCATAGCAATGGTGTGCAGTCACTTGAGCCGAATTTCCAATGCAAACTGGAACCCATTCGAGCACGCTTGGAACATGAGATTTTTCAAAATTGAGTTTAATTTGAGAAAAATTTAAAGCGACTTAAATCACTTCGAAAGTAGGATTTAGCGAAATCAAAACTGTTCTTTTGGCTTTGAAATAAAATCCACCTGGAATAGCGCTGATCGAGAGTCGAATAAAAAATTCGAATCAGCCGTGGAGTCGAACATATCAATTGTACACCACTACATCATATAGCAGATATTGTCGAATCTTGAAAATTATGAAAATATCAACAATCAATTTCCAATGTCGGTAAAAATCGGTAATAGAAATCTACATAAAAGCTCGATGCTTAGCTTCTCACAAATAAAACAAAATTTATGAATTCTCAGTTTTTATCAGACATCGACAAGAATAAACATGATATAAAGCCTTTCGTTTTTTCGACAATAAACTACTATAAGAAAGTGAAATTGGTGAAAAAAGTGAGTGGAAGGAAAGGGAAATCGTGCAGTCTGCACGACGTAAGAGCAGATCTTCTAATGCGGGATGGATTTTCCCACGTGGCCGTTAGATCATGCGCGTTCGCAAACCGACTAAGTTTTGTCTGGTTGGAACACGTTTATTGCGCCGGAGCATTACCTTGACTCCAGGTGGATGTGGAAGGGAATTCGAGGGCGAAAAAGAGCAGGATGGGAGATTCTCGCGGGTGGAAAAGCGAAAGTTGACTTTAAACTTTCAAGGGGATGATTCTACACCACCCTTTCTCTTTCTCGATGAAAATTCGCAAAATTACGTTTTCTAGGGCTGCCATTCTACGATAGTTAATCCTTCACCTCATTCCCCTCAAAGCTTCTTTTCAAACTTTGACAATATTTTTCGGGCAATTTATCAGAATTATCAAAACGCCCCTTTCTTGAAGAGGAAAATGGATAGGTTCATCATGATATAAAAGATTCTGGGCTTTATGTAAGCAAATAAATGAGCCTGGATAATTTTGAATAAGATTGGTATAAAAATAGATTCATTATTATTTTCTTGCATGGCCTCCTATGGGCTTTATTTGTTTTCTTTTTTTTTTATCACAGAAAGCGGATAGAAATTGATCGGGCTGAAATATAAGACTATTTCCATTTCCTGCACCTTTCTTTTCAATTTCTTCGCTTCTATGTCACATAACATCACGCACGTCTGCGCCACGATAAGTTAGTTCTGTAAAACCTTTTCCCATCCGCTTCTATTTCAATTTTGTCCTTTTTCTTTAGATTGCATGCAGACCATTTTTTGCAAGAACACCCGTTACTCCTATGACAGTTCAATGATATAGCAGCAATATAAGGGAGCTTTGCAATTTCTTTTACGAGAAAAGCTGCACTATCTGAAAATTTTGCCTCATTTTCCGACACTTTATTTATTGCTTCATATCCTACATTTATACAATTTAATAGGATCTTTTGTATTTTAAAGATATCCCAAAGGTACATGATATTTAAATTATTATAATCGCATATACCCACTTCTAATCATAGACGTTTATATCATAATTTAATTTCGAAATTTTCACCTGAAAACGCCCGTGCAGCAATATTGATGGGGTTCCGGTGGGTTTTGTCGCCAGTTTGCCCTAGTTCTATTGTGGTCCTGGTCTGGAAAGCTGACAAGGACCCTACAAGGCGCGTCACGCTCGCACTTCCAAACGCCCCATATAGGGTAAACTCGTCAGGCCCTTGTTTGGTTTTATCAGGTTTACCGTAGGTTAATTTTTCCCCCCTTAATTTCGAAACATATACTTAAAATATAATTAAACAGCCCTATCATCTATTCCATGCGTTCTTTGCGTCCACCTTCCCAATCTTTTGTTTTTGACAAAACTGTGCCGAAAAAAATATTCAAGTAAAAGAATAGCACGTGAGAAGTCTAACCTAAAAGCTTTGCTGGAATTTTAAATCAAAACATCGCCTAGTTTTCAATTTAACCTGTACTCACATCATAAAATGATAAATAACCTATCTTTCTGGTTCTACAAAGTCATTGTGACCGTCAAATCGAGGCCGAATAAAAACTAATTTCTCACAATTAGATGGAATAAAAGCAATGGCAATCTTCTCGTGCCCTGAAAGTGTAGTCCCCATTCTACTGCGCACGCGCACTATCATAGACGAGGCTACTGCACCGCGCGCTTTTTAAAAAACAAAATGATCTACAAATTATAGTTTAAGAAATAAATTCAACTTTCTTTGTAATTAATGCGTGATAAATCTTGAAGTAAATTGAAATTATTCAGTAAACCTTATAATAAAAATATGGAAAGGTAAAAAAAAACGTTGATTTATATCAAACACATTCAATAAAAGTAACTAGACATCTTTTTTGATACATACAATCATACATACAATTATACAATCTCTAAAGTACGCTCGAAGTCAAAATGACATTCGCATTTCGTACGCAAGGTATTATAATAAAACCTTGGTTATGTTTCTAAATTCGGCGTTGCCAAGTATTTGCCGACTTAGGGTTTTTAAAAGAAAACCCCTCCAATTCCACTAAATGAAAACTTAAGATACTATCTGTATCTCAATATTATTTTGTTAATTTTTAACCAGAACAGCGAGAACAAATTTATAAGTAATGACAGAATACTTGTATATGGGTGCCTGATTATCGCCACGCTTGATTAAAAATTTGTTATTCAAAATAGAAAACCTGACGAGGGCCTTGTCTAAACCCTACTTTAATGCGGGCTAAATAGGGCAATTTATGCGTTTTCAAATCCATTTTAAAACACACATAAAGTTGTACTATTTTAAACGTTTCAACTTCGAAAAGGTACCACTATTAGAATTAGAATTTTTCAAATCTGAAATATTTCTAAATTAAATTGATTGAATTGAATTAATCATTATATTTTAAAAGCCGAAGTATTCAATTTTGCAAGCTAAAGTTTGGATTGTAGAAGATTGCACATATTAATTTTGCAATGTTTGAGGTTTGCAAATTTAATTTTAAAATTTACCAATAATTTTGAATATAACAATTGCATAATTCAATTAGGAAAACTTGATTTAAAAATTGTTTTACTGTGGAAGCTTTCAATTCTCACTGGTTCAATTTTGAATTTCTTCAAAAACAATTTTGACGAAAATGATACATTTATCAAAATTGTTTCTTGCTGAATGCTAAAATTAAAATTTTGTATATACTTGGATCGTGTGTTTTTAATTCATCAAAATTTCTGCTTTTATAACTGGAGATTAATACATTTTGAACTTGTATACTTTGTCAAAATGGAATATTTTCAATTTAAATCATTCATAATTTATAAACGCTTTTGAATTGAAATGATTAAATTTCAAAATGATAATTTTTAAATTTTTTCATACGCTGTAAGTTAAAATTATTTACCCCTTAACGGCCACTGTTGCAGCTGAGCGACGTTCACTATTTTCTATTTTCGTGATTTTCAGATAACAAGCTTAGAATTCCGCAAAATAAATACGTGCATTAGATCAAAGTAGACTATTCCGCATTAATTTTTTTTTGCAAAAATCGATCAGAAAATAACCATACATTATTCCTTAATTTGTTAGAATTTTTATTCAACGGGACCAAGGCTTGGACGTTAAAGGGTTAAATTCAATTACAGGATGGCCGCAAAACTTTATTTTCAAAATTCCCTGACTTTTCTCTGATTTTTCTCTGACTAATTTTTCATTTTTCCTGTCCATTAATATTAAAGACCAGCCTTTTGAGCTTGTAACATTTTTAACATTCTTTTACAAACGGATTGAAACAATTTCAGGTTCAAATTTCAAATTTATTTCAACCAAAAAATTAGACTTTTCTACCACAAAAGATGAATTTTTAATCCAAAAGACAGAAAATTCAACAAAACAGTTTTCAATTTTCACCTACTAAAGGCGACTTTGACATAAAATAGTTGAATTTTCCACAAAAAGATGAATTTTCAATTTTAAATCCCCCCCACTTTTCTGAACAAATAGGCGAATTTTCAAACAAAAAAGATTAAATTTCAACCACAAAGAGTTGCAAGTTTTAGAAAAGAATTGACTTTTAAACATGAAAAGATGAACTTGAAAAAAAAATAATTTCCAATATAAAAATGAATTTTCAACTAAAAAGTTAAATTTTCAACAACAATCAAATTAATATTCTACGAGACAGTTGTATCTAGAACCAAATAATAATTTTTCATAAAAAAAGATTTAACTTTAATAAAAAAAAAAGGATTTTCAACACAATAATTAAATATTCGACCAAAGAGTTGAATGTTCAAGAAAATAATTAAATTTTCAACAAAATAGTCACACTCTGAACTTTAAAGGTAATGAAGTTTAGTTAAAGATTAAATTGCTCAAAGCTTTGTAGGCTTTGAGGTACACATTCTCACCGTGACGCTCACGCTTCGCGTTCGATTCTCGAAAGGCATTTTGAACAAATACGGATTTTCGCTTTCATAGGAATTTTTAAACGCTGAAATTCCTCCAAAAACTTTTCCCAATATTTCGCGTCGTTTGGCTCCGAATTTGAATTTTCGATCGTTGTCGTAGTATTTTCGACAAATTAAACCAAAAATGAGAAGACCTATCAAAAAATGGCTTCAATAGAGTTTGTAGGATTTTCTACAAGATAAAATTTCTCGCTAATTTTTTTCCATATCTTACGTCGTTGATTTGAAATTTGAATTTTTTTATTTTTTGCATAGTATTTTCGATAAATAAAAGCAAAATGACAAGTTCTGTCAAAAATGGTTATGAGTAATTTTATAGGACTTTTTAAAAGCTATAATTCCTTTTTTCTAACTTTTTCCCGTATTTTGCGTCGTTTGGCTCTAAATTTGAATTTTGGATTTGTTCATAGTATTTTCGATAAATAAAACTAAACTACTTCTCTGTCGTTATTTGAGCCTCTTATAGAAATTCCCAGAATCTTGTAAGATTTTTTTCACAATTTTTTACTTTTCCTGAACAATAAAATTTCCATATTTTATTGATAATATATAAAATGAAAATAAAATAAATAGAAGTAAATAAATAATAAGAAATAGATCAAATAAAAATAAAATTATAGATGAAATTTCAGATTTTCCCTGACCTACAGCAACCCTGAATTAGTGTACGACAAATAAGACCATCTATTCTATTAGAATATCATTACTTTGAAGATGGCAAATTGAGATTACAGTAAATTGAATATTTTCAGGTCTTAAAATAATTGTTTAATGAAAAATATAACAATTTTACAAACATGCTTTTAATTGTCAAAAGAGGAACCAGAGTTTGGGAAAGTTTTGTGTGTCTGATACGAACGCTGACATATCTACTTGTACCACAATTTAGCATTATCTACTTGTCCCACCATTCAGCATTATCTACTTATATTACACGAAGAGACATTACTTTCCCCTAATAAGAAACCACATACACAATGAATTTCGTAAAAAAAGTATAAATAATTTAAAAAACTGAAACCCATCTTATTCAAATTTATCCTTTCCCATCCTCTCTTTAATGCTACAGCCAATTAACTTCCAAGTGATTTACTTTTGATAATAAACTGAATTGCTCTCGGACCCCAAAATGAGTTCATAAATCACTTGAATTCGCATTTCATGATATTTTCGCAGAAAGTCGATTTTCTTCTGCAAACGCTTATGGGTTAAGTTTCCTGATTTATAAAAACAGATGCTCCAGGACGATCTAAAGAGCGAGCGAGCCACTTGTACCCTATCCTTGTACCTCCTTATTTCCACGGTAATATCGAAAGTTTCTTGCAAGTTTCATTTGAGGTTTCCTGATAAGGGAGGAAAGAGGATGAGATGAGAGAAGAGGACGTGCTTCCAGAGACAAAATGAGAGAGAAAGCGAGAGAAAGGGATGTGAAGCTTCTCGGTGACCTCTCGCAGGCTCGGCACGCACAAGTTTCTCCTTTCGAAATTACCATTTTGACGGACGCGAAAGAGGAGAGAGATAGAGAGACCCCAAGTTTCGGGTAGCATCCTCATGTGCCGAATATATTTCCTGTATACATGATAATTTGATACAGTAAGGCCACAAACCGACTTATTACCGACAACGGCGTTATCCAATTAGGAAACTTATAGCTTAGTTTAGAGGTCTATATCCAGTTTCCACGGATGCTTGCATTTCCGGAGAAATAAATTCAGAGAGCCAGGGGTCAAAGGTATGATGTCAAAAGATCAGGGGTGAAAGGTAAAAGTTCACAGGGTTAACGTCAAAGGTGATGGGTCAAATTTCATAGGCAGGCTTGAGACTGCATGGAGGCCATGGAGGTCCGGCTTCCCCAATTATTTTTCAGAAGATTTCAAGATATTTCGAAGAACTTGAAAATATTTATGGGCTTTTATAGGATCTTAAATGATATAAAAAGATTTACGGGATTTTAAAGATTTTCCCCTTTTTTAACAAATGAAAAAAAAAATTTATTATTTTAAAAATGGCGAGGGATTTCAAAGAATTTTGTATGATTTCTTAACATTTTAAGCTCGATTTTAAGGAATTTCTAGAGAACTTCGTGAAATAAATGAAATTATATTTCAAGGAATTACTAGCGATTCCAAATATTTCAAGGTATTTTAAGGTATTTCAAGGAGTTTCACAAGACTTAAGGGATTTTATAGGACCTTCAATTATTTGAGGGGATCTACGGAATTTTAAATTATATTAAAGATTTTTTAGAATTGACAACTATTTCAAACTCGATTTAGAGGGATTTCTAGAAAACTTTGGAAAATAAATGAAATTTCAAGAGATTCCTATGGCAATTCGAAAGATTTCAAGGGATTTTAAAATATTTCAAGGATTTTGAAAAGATTTAAAGGATTTTTAAAAAATATAAAGGATTTTATGGAATCTCCAAGGATTTCCAGGAATTTCAAAGAATATCAAGAGATTGCGAAAACTGTAAGTTATTTTAAAGAATTTTTTAGGATTTCCAAGGATTTAGAGCTCGACTGTAAGGTATTTCTAGAGAACTTCGGAAAATAAATGAAATGACATAAAATGTCGAAGAACTCCTAGCCATTCCAAATATTTCAAGGTATTTTAAAGCATTTCAATCAATTTCACGAGATTTAAAGGATTTTATGAAATCTCGAAGGATTTCAAAGATTTATAGGGATGTGAACGAATATTTTTCAGAAAACTTGATTGAATAAGTTTAATTTAATTTATATTTGAGGAATTTCAAATGATGTTCACTTATTTTAATAGATTTTTACGATTTCCAGAGATTTTAATGGATTTTAACCCGTAAAGCATCATGCTATGTAATAATAACACAAAGCGCCATGTGGGGTCGTGGGCGACCCCCGTCGGGGAAAATGTCATATTGCAAAGAGAGTAGCCGTTATTTCAATTCCAAAAAATTACTGAATACTCTCCAATTATCCTTTTAGTGTTTAGATGAGATTTATGGACAACAAAATTTTTGCTGCGTGTCAGAAAAGTAAAAATCTTACGAAAACGTGAAAAATGACTTTATTCACGAAAAAAATCATAACTCCGTCAATTTTTAATATTTTAACCAAAAATTTAACCTGTAATTCTCGAAATATAGCTCTTCAAGAAAAAAAATTGTTATAGTGCAGCTTTAAAAAAAGGTTTTCATTTGGGAACTTGAAGTGGGTCATTTCGTGAAAAGTGAGAAGAACGTTTTTTAATCGTTACTTCTTTATTTTTTCATGTCATTTTATTACTTTTTAATAATAAT